>JANAVB010016197.1:21511104-21608604 GCA_029216955.1 Iris pallida | reverse complement strand
AGTCCCCAATGAAGATGACAGGGATTTTATACTGACTCTCTACTATAATTGTGATCTGTATAAGGTCACGCCACATCACCTCCCTCCTGCGATGATCATTGTGTCTGTATGCCGTCCTAAAGACAAACTAACACCCTCCTTTATTCGCGAACTTCACCACAATCAACTGTTCAGAGACATGACTGGCTTGTCCCTCCCAACTCTTGGAGTCCCAGCGAACCCAGATTCGTGCCATATCGCAAAGGTGCATATTATGGCTTTGATGCCATGATGCAGGAGTACGTCGAGCTAGCATCTTATCCGATTTTATTTTAGTCTCTAATAGAGCATTGATAGTACATTGTTCCTTCCGCAGTACCTCACATACCTTTCTCCATCTTCCCAGGGAGCAAATCCCCTGAACATTCCATGCTATCAATGACATCAGGACTGGTTTTTGTCCCCATACATCTCCACAGAGCTGTCAATTGGGGTATTAACTGGCTCTAGCAGTTCTTTGTCTGGTACGTCATCTACAGTTGTGATACCACTGGAAGCCACCTATTGCATTGCTTTCCATTTGGGATTATCAATACATAGAAGCATTTCTTCCTCTTGTGTAGCATGAGTTCCTCTTCCCTCGTCTTCCCTTGTCGGCCTCGCGTGTCATTTTCGACTAGAGCTCCCAACGAATGTGTCATTTGCTTGCCCCTTACGCTGGTATGTGGCTCCTCCTCTCCCACTACTCCCTGGCCCTCCTATTCGATTGTCCCTGTTATCATTAACTCATGCCCGATTCATTCCTTCCGTAGGAATATGACCAATGAGTTACTTGCCCCCAGAGTTGTCGCCCCCAAGCTACCTCTAGCTTTCGGAGGTCATCTTTTATCGGTCGGGACAAAAGCAACCGCCCTGTCCAACTCGATATCAACTTCGAGTTCCATGTTCTGTAAGTCTACTACTTCATTTTTCGTGTCTAATCTATGCTCCTTCCCTCTTAGACGATTGTTATCTATATCTCCCCCATGTTCTCCTCCTTGCGTGCTCTCCAACCCCGCTATCCTTCCCCCGACCGTGCACCCCCAAGGAGGATGTCTGAAGCACTTGCAAAGATGGCATATCGGCGGCACCCCTTCATATTCCGCTCGTTGTGTGAGCACTTCTCCTGATGGTATTTTGTATTCCAAAGTATATGGCAATTCAGCACCAGCAGAATGCATACTGTTGGGAAAGAAGCGCGAAAACCTTTCCCCAAACCGGAGAGTACCTGCGAGAGGACCGAGCAATACAACGCGCGAACCCAGAAAACAAACACACAAAACAATCCACGCAGACACAGAGAATTTTTGACGTGGAAAACCCTTGCGGGAAAAACCACGGGACGATCGGAGTCCAACCCTGAGAAGCCTCCACTAATGGAATAGAAGAATTACACCCTCTACAAACTCCTCCCGATCCAAATCGGATCCCCACAACACTCAGAAGCAAGAACAATGATTACAAGGCTACGAAGAGCGAGAACGACGAGTAGAGATTACCCGAAACATGATCTCCTTCGAAAACGACCTTCAATCCTCCGTCTTCTCTTCCGAAGTTGTAGTGGCACTCTTGCCTCCTTCCTCTCTCAAAGTTGTGTTGCCTTTGCGATATGTTGCACACTGAATTAGGGTTGGGAAATCCCAATATAACTCCCTAATCCTGCAGTAAACCTGAACCGTTGGATTAGATCCAGTGATGAAAACTCATCCAAAATCCCGCTTCAGCCCCGACGACACAGAGTTCGGCCAGAACTCTGTATCGAGCAAACAGCACCTAACGCCAACATTCTGGAACGGCCAGACCGAGTTCAGCCAGAACTCGGCCTGGGACCGAGTTCGGGCCGAACTCGGCAGGTCCAGGCCAGAATCTCCTTCAGGAGCAGCAGCAGCAGTAGCGACTCCGCGTCGCCTACTTCCCGAGCTTCTTCGACACACGAATGGCGCTCGTCGCACTCCGGGGTCTTCTCCACATAGGTTGGGAACCCCACCCACTCCAACAAATCTCCCCCTTCACAACTATGAGGAGGATGTCGTCATCCCGACGACCTGCCTGCAGTACTCAAACTTCTCCCTTGGAAGAATCTTCGTGAACATATCAGCTCCGTTGTCATCTGTATGAACCTTTTCAAGCTCCGCGTCCTTCTTCTCAACCACATCCCGTATCCAATGATACCGAGTCTCGATGTGCTTGGACCGGCTATGAAACGTCTGATTCTTCACAAGGTGGATCATACTCTGACTGTCGCAAAGCAAAATATACTGCTCTTGCTTTAGTCCCATTTCCTGCAACAGCTTCTTCGTCTACAACAGCTCCTTGCAAGCCTCCGTCGCCGCAATGTACTCTGCTTCTGTCGTCGACAAGGCAACACACTTCTGCAACTGCGACTGCCACGACACTGCTCCTCCCGCAAACATCATCACGTAGCCCGAAGTCGATCGCCTCGTGTCTACATCTCCAGCCATATCAGCGTCGGTATACCCAACCAGCTTCGGCTCGTCACCACCAAAGGAAAGTCTCCAACCAGCAGTGCCCTGAAGATAACGTAGAATCTACTTGACCGCACTCCAATGTACCCTTCCAGGATTTGAAAGATACCTGCTAACCGTACCAACTGCATGAGCAATATCTGGCCTCGTACACACCATAGCATACATAAGGCTTCCCACAGCTGAGGCATATGGAACACGCTCTATATCTTCCTTTTCGTCCTCGGTAGATGGACACTGTTCCTCAGTGAGCTTAAAGTGAGCCGCGAGGGGGGAACTCACTTTCTTCGACCCGTCCATCCCGAAACGCTGAAGTACCCGGTGAATGTACTTCGTTTGGGACAAGTGTAGCAGCTTGGACTCTCTTTTTCGGCTGATCTCCATCCCAAGAATAGTCTTCGCTGCGCCCAAATCCTTCATAGAGAAGGCCGTACCCAGTTGGCACTTCAACTCCGCTATCCTAGTGGCATTCCGACCCACTAATAGCATATCATCTACATAGAGTAATAAAATGATAAAATCATCATCGGCAAAATACCTCACAAATGTACAATGATTCGACGTCGTCCGTGCATAACCATGCTCCCCTATAAACGACTCGAACTTCCTGTACCACTGCCTCGGAGCCTGCTTCAGACCATACAAGCTCTTCCTCAACCGGCAGACCAAATGTGACTTGCCCTTCTCACAGAATCCCTCCGGCTGCTCCATGTACAACTCCTCCTCAAGATCACCGTGGAGGAATGTCGTCTTCACGTCCATCTGCTCGACCTCCAAGTCGAGACTGGCTGCTAATGCTAGCACCACCCGAATAGACGAATGCTTGATGACAGGCGAAAAGATCTCATCATAATCCACGCCTTTCCGCTGACCGTAGCCTTTGACTACCAGCCTCGCTTTGTATCGAGGGCGAGTAGCATCATCCGTCTGCTTCACTCTGAACACCCATCGATTCTTCAAAGCCTTCTTGCCCTTTGGCAACCGCACCAAATCATAAGTGGAATTGGTGTGCAAGGAACTCATCTCCTCCTGCATAGCCTCCATCCACTCCTGCCTGTGTTCGTCTTCCATAGCCTCTGCAAAACTTTCGGGCTCTCTCCCGTCAGTCAGTAGCACATACTCATCTGGTGAGTATCTCGTAGATGGTCGACGATCCCTGTCACTCCTCCTCAAAGGAACCACTGGTGCTGGCTGTATACCGACATCCTCCGCCCCTTCAGGAACTACCTCTCCGGCATGCTCATCCTTCTGAGGGACAACCTGACCACCATCAGCAGGCTGACGATCAAGGTTGGGAGCAACTCCATGTACCGGCTTCCCCATAACTGGATCCTCTGCGATGTCCTCTGGAAACTGTTCGAAGCGAAATGACTCTAACTCAGGCAATTCCTCAGCCTCAGAAGGCGTCTCAGAATCCTGAGTGTTGGTCATGGTCTGATCCTCGACGAACACCACGTCCCTGCTTCTGAAGAGCTTTCCTTCCACCGGGTCGTAGAGTCTATAGCCAAACTCATCCCGACCGTAGCCGACAAATACGCATCGCCTCGTCTTCGGCTCAAGTTTGGTCCTCTCGTCCTTCGATACATGCACGAAGGCTTTACAACCAAACGCCCGCAGGTGATTGTATAACGGCTCTTTGTCGTACCATACTTTATCAGACACATCACCCTGCAAAGGAGCACTAGGAGACAAATTAATAATATAAGCAGCTGTGAGAAGAGCCTCACCCCAGTAACTGCCTGGCAAGTTTGCTTCTGACAGCAAACACCGCACCCTCTCCATCAGTGTTCTGTTCATGCACTCCGCTACACCATTGAGCTTAGGTGTCTTGGGCGGAGTCTTCTGGTGTCGTATCCCTTGCTCTCTGCAATACGCATCAAAGGGACCGATGTATTCGCCGCCGTTGTCGGACCGAACACACAACAACTTCTTGTCCGTCTCCCTTTCAACAGAGGCCTGAAACTCCTTGAAAGTAGGCAGCACCTGATCCTTGGTCTTTAAGGCATAGACCCAAACCTTTCTGGAACAGTCATCAATAAAGGTTACAAAGTAAGAAGCACCACCAAGAGATTTTACCTTCACGGGACCGCAGACATCCGAGTGAATCAACTCGAGCAACGCCGGCTTCCTCGAACTTGGGTGACTTTGGAAAGACACCCCATTTTGCTTCCCAGCTAAACAGTGCGTGTACTTCTCCAATTTTGTAGACCTGAGCCCCGGAATCACCTTTCTGTTCACCAAGTAGCTCATTCTCTTCTCGCTGATATGGCCGAGCCGCCTGTGCCACAACTCGGTAGACGCATCACTGACTGCATTTACCTCCTGTGCCCCCTGTGCGCTCCCCTCCATATAGTAGAGACCGGACTTCTTGCTTCCTCTGGCAATCACCAACGAACCTCTGGAAAGCTTCCACTGACTATTCCCGAAGAGACTGAAGAATCTCTCGTCATCCAACCTTCCAACGACACCAGGTTGAAACGGATATCAGGGACATGACGAACATCCTTGAGAACAAGAACCGCACCCGTCTTCGTTCTCAAATGCACATCTCCAACGGCAACCGCCTTCGACACATCTCCGTTGCCCATCTTCAACACGCCACAGTCGCCTGTCGTGTAAGTGGCAAACAGTGCCCTATTGTGAGATACATGTGCTGAAGCTCCTGAGTCCACCAGCCAAGAATTGTCATCGCAGACGAGGTTAGTAATGACCTCATCACCTACGACGATCACATCGCCTCCATGCACCGAGGCCGTCGCTGTAGTGTTCTCTTCTTGCTTCCCCTTGTCGCCCTTCTTCTCTCTCTTCCAAGCAAAACAATTCCGCTTGATATGGCCCTTCTTACCGTAATAGTAACACTCTGAGTCCTTGTAACGACCCTTGGACTTTTCCCTGCTCTTGTCTCTGCCACCACCTGGACCCCTGCTTTTTCCCCTTCCGCGGCTCTCTGAAACAAGTACCTCTGAGTGGTAAGATGTGGATGAAGTGCCCTGAGAACGTCTCCGCATCTCTTCATTCAACACCCCGCTCTTGGCAAACTCCAGACTGACCACGCCCTCTGGAGCAGAAGCGATCATAGATACTCGTACGGTCTCCCACGAGTCTGGCAAGGAACACAGCAGCCACAGTCCCTGAACTTCGTCGTCGAACTTGACTCCCATAGAAGATAGCTGGTCAACCACGCCCTGGAACTCACTCAGGTGATCCGAAATAGACGCCCCGTCTTTGTACCGTAGACCCATCATCGTCCGGATCAGGAACAGCTTGTTTACCCCGGTCTTCTTCGCGTACAAAGACTCCAGCTTATCCCACAACGTCTTCGCGTGCTCAATATTGGCAACGTGGTTGTACACGTTCTCGTCCACAAACTGCCATATGTACCCACACACCTGTATGTGCTCGAATGTCCAGTCCTCTTCGGATTTATCACTGGGCTTCTCGGATGCAAACACGGGTAATGCAGCTTCTTGACAAATAGCAAATCTTTCATCTTGCTCCGCCAATAGTGATAATTGGTGCCGTTCAGGTTCACCATGCGCACCGGCTTTGCGTCCATCTCTCCTCTCTGGTTTCTCTGTCAACTACTAACACTCCTTCTGAATTCTAGAACCTGGCTCTGATACCACTCTGTTGGGAAAGAAGCGCGGAAACCTTTTCCCAAATCGAAGAGTACCTGCGAGAGGACCGAGCAATACAACGCACGAACCCAGAAAACAAACACATAAAATAATCCACGCAGACACAGAGAATTTTTGACGTGGAAAACCCTTGCGGAAAAAACTACGGGACGATCGGAGTCCAACCCTGAGAAGCCTCCACTAATGGAATAGAAGAATTAAACCCTCTACAAACTCCTCCCGATCCAAATCGGATCCCCACAATACTCAGAAGCAAGAACAATGATTACAAGGCTACGAAGAGCGAGAACGACGAGTAGAGATTACCCGAAACACGATCTCCTTTGAAAACGACCTTCAATCCTCCGTCTTCTCTTCCGAAGTTGTAATGGCACTCTTGCCTCCTTCCTCTCTCAAAGTTGTGTTGCCTTTACGATATGTTGTACACTGAATTAGGGTTGGGAAATCCCAATATAACTCCCTAATCCCGCAGCAAACATGAACCGTTGGATTAGATCCAGTGATGAAAACTCATCCAAAATCCCGCTTCAGCCCCGACGACACAGAGTTCGGCCAGAACTCTGTGTCGAGCAAACAGCACCTAACGCCAACATTCTGGAACGGCCAGACCGAGTTCATCCAAAACTCGACCTGGGACCGAGTTCGGGCCGAACTCGGCAGGCCCAGGCAAGAATCTCCTTCAGGAGCAGCAGCAGCAGTAGCGACTCCGCGTCGCCTACTTCCCGAGCTTCTTCGACACACGAATGGCGCTCGTCGCACTCCGGGGTCTTCTCCACATAGGTTGGGAACCCCACCCACTCCAACACATACCCCCAACCACGTTCTATATGCGGTAGCTTCATCAGCCTTAATCGATTTACCCACCATACTAGCCAATTTCGTAATCATTGGGATACTCCAATAATTGATAGGGAGTTCAGGTAAACGAATCCATATGGGGACGGAGTGTAAGACCTCTCGTTCATACTTTGACTCTATTGTCCACGCCTTCAAGATAATGAGTCTCCCGTCGAACGTCCAAGGTCCACCCTGCAGAACCTTCTCCATGTCTTCCTTCAACCCAAACCGTACATAGTAGAATCTATCGTCCCTAGCAAAGAATTCCATATTGCCTTTAGGTTTCCAAAACCTATTAGCGTATGCCCTTATCTGACCAAAGAAAGGTCTATCGCCAAGCACATATAAGATGACAGTATTGCACCAGTATTCTGCCGTCTCTATGAGGTCGTTTTTCATAAAAATCGCTCGTTTCCCATTACCAATTGTCGATGGCTCCACGTACTTCATCTACCCAATCGCATGATCGGGATTTGGACGACATAACTCTGCCCATGATCTACTCTGCACCTGTGTCGTTTGTGCCAGTTTTCCTTCCTCCTTTACGGAAGGACGACTGCTTCCATCCACCATGTTTCCCTGGTTCCCCTTATTAGGTATTTGTGAAGGGGTAGTATCCAAATGCCTCCCCACCCTAGTATGAATCTTCCGTTCCGTCTGCATATTTCCTCTGATTCGCCTAGAAATCCTCGGATCCCTTAATGTATCTCAACGAGCCTCTCCCCTGCGGGACCCTTCGATACCGCGAGACTGGTCTTTTCCTCCTTTGCGTCGTCAGACCATAGTCCAACCGCCGCCCGCCGAAGAGCCTCTTCCATCGATTTCACTACTAGTGGGATGCGATCCCTGATCCCATGCCCAAAGACGCCGTGTTGCACCTTCTAGGGTTTCGTCTGTCATCCCTTGGTCGCCTTTTAGGGTTTCTCATGTCATCCCTGGGTCCCCAGACGGACGGTGTGGAGTACAGAGGTCTGACTTGTAGGTACATCATCAGGGGTGGGGTTTGGAGACCAGAGGAGTATCGTTTCACTGCTCAGTTAGGAGGGAAGATCAGGCAGGTACAGATCACTCCTGATGTACTGTCTGACATCTGGGTTTGGGCCCCTCCCGGCTACACGGAGGGTGCTGGGGAGTTCAGATTTAGCAGCTGCTACGATCTTGTTCGTTCCCACTTCGACAAGATCGAGGAGTACGACTTTATATGGGGGAAGGGCCTTGCCAGAAAGATGCAACTGTCTGCATATAAACTGGTGCTGGGCCGGTTGCTTACTAGGGACAGACTGCTTCGGTTCGGGGTCCATGTCCCTGACCCTAAGTGTGTTTTGTGTGAGACAGAGAATGAATCCATTGGGCATCTGTTCTTTCAGTGCCATGTGGCATGGAGCATCTGGGCAGAGCAGAGCCGGAGACACTTGGGCGAGGTTGGAAGGGAGCGTGACTTCAGAGAAATCCTTAAGTGGATTGGTGATTGCAGGGGCCAGGAGCAGAGCTGGGCCAGACGTGCTAGATTGAGGCTTGCTGCATCAGTTTGGCATGTCTGGAGGGAGAGGAACCGGCACATTTATGAGGGACTGTCCACCCCACTGGTGGGCATCCTTCATAACATTGAGTCGGATGTACTAGTAATGTCCCCCTGAGTTGGGATTGTATCTCTATGCTGTAACCTTATTGCGATGATTGTGGAATAAAATTTACCCTTTTTCCAAATATATATATATATATATATATATATATATATATATATATATATATATGCGTGCACTTGCTGCTCGGAGTGACAGTTCAAAACGGTAGATCACATTTTCCTTCATGGGGACCTTTCCACCAACGTCTGGAACGTTCAGTCCCAACGTTGCAGACATGCACAGATCGGCAGGAGCTTCAATGATCTTTTCGTATCCTGGGACAACGCCTCTCATGGCCACCAGATCGTTGCAGCAGCCGCCACGTGGGTTCTCTGGAAAAACCGGAACAAAGCAAGATATGAAGGCCATCAGTTCTCTTCCGATCAGCTTCTTTGGGAGACTCTTCAGCAGTGCCTTAAGATCCGAAACTACTGTTCCCACGGCCAGTCGGACTTTTGGTAGGCTCTTCTCCCCTGACCGAGTCTGGGATTTTAGCTTTGTGTCTCTCTTTAATTTTGGTTTTGGTTGGCATACTTGTACAGGCTTCTTTGTGCCTTTCGGGTATACTTGTAAAGGCTTCGGCATTTTGCACCTTTATGAATAAAATGGGGGTGTTTGGTTTATATATATGTGTGTGTGTGTGTGTGTGTGTGTGTGTGTGTGTGTGTGTGTGTGTGTGTGTTATATACCCAACGAACTTAAGGTCCAATTCAAAATAATAATATTTAACCAAACAATTCTCAGGCCAATTCAGCCATATATTAGAGTCTAATAGGCTTAAGCCCAAAGATATAATTCCATGCCAAAAAACAATTCTAGCCCAAACCCTAAATATTAACAGTATAAAAAATTCATTAAAATTTTCTAGTGGGCTCAAAGCCCAGCCCATTTACAAATAATCCACCATTATAAAAAAAATTATAAACAGTTACTGTTGTTCCTTAACTTAAATATTAGAGAGGGAGAGAAAAAGGAATTGGGAGAAAGAGAGTACGAAAGGGTCGAAAAAGAGAGAGAGGGGGTCTCACCGATGGCGATGATGCTGGCGGAGGAGGACCGGTGGAGCTCGTGGAGGTGGCCGGATGGCACAATGCAACAGCTTGATCAGCGGGATCTGGAGACGCAGTCGTCAGCGCAGATTTGGCGGTCAACGAGGGTCGATGGCGGCATTGCGTTGAGCGATGCCAGTGGAGACAGGGCCGCAGTAGTGGTAGTTGTTGCTGATGGCAATGGCTGGTTGGTCGGGGTCAGGAGATGTGGATGGTGGTTGAGTTGTTGTACTGGGCGGTGGTGCGCGACGGTTGGTGGTGGCCGCGAGGTGGTGAACTGGTGGCAGTTATGGCGGTGGGGCAACGGGCTGCGGACCTGCTATTTGGGTGCAGGGAAGGAGGTGGACAGGGTGATGGTGACGGTGATGGTGATTGTGGTTTGCAGTGGTGGTGTAGAGTGGTAGCAGAGGGGCACGGTGGCTGACTAGGGTTTGGGTTGGCCGGAAGAGGATGGAGAGAAGTGGTAGCTGGCGATGCTATTGGGATAGTTTGACGGAGTTCGGCAAGTGGGGCACGATAAGGCGAGGCCGGGTGGTTGGCTGTAGAGTCTAGAAAATTTATTGTATAAAATATTGGGGGGTCCCCAATATTAAATAGTAGAAGAATGTAATATTCTCCAAGCCTTAGTGGCAAACTTTGTAAAACGTAATAGATATAGGGATAAATAGTGGAACTACTAATTAACCACTAACTAATTAATAATTAATTACTAACTAATTTGGTAATGATGGCAACCCAAAAGTCTCAAGAATAAAAATGGGAAAAATGCGTAATAAGATAGCCAATGTCCACGATCCAGAACCCAGGGCTTGGTAGGCTTTAGATTGAATAGAAAGAAAAATTGGACTAAAAGAAATGGTTTTAGCTCAAAGAAATGAAGGTCTTATAAGATTGCGACAACTTAATTGACATTAAGTCAATTAACAGCGAATAGATTAGAAATAGAAAATTAGTTATTAATTAGCAAAAACTAATTATCCATTAGCTACGCACAGCAATCAAATAATTCTTATGTTAAACCATATATTATGAATTCCATAATAGAATTTAGGAAAGAAAATCTATAAATTTCGAAAACGATTTGAAGGAGTTACAAAATGAAACAAGAAAAATAGAGAGAGATGATATAAGAGATTTAGAGAGAAAAAGATACGATATTAGCTTGGCAAGTACTAAATATTATATAAACTAAAAGGAAAGGGAGAAACAGTTTTTTTTTTTTTTCCAGATTTTTTGTGGGAGAGAGAGGAGAAGAGGCGGCTTACAAATATGGATGACGTTTTATTTATTCTTTTCAAGAAATCATTGGCTTTCTTAGGCTCATAGTTTTTTTTTATGGGTCAAAAAATTTGTTGCTCCTAAAAAATTGAAGGCCACCATTGGGGAGGAGGTCCTAGCCTGCCTCCCCAAGGAGAAGACTATGCCTCCATACATAATGTGAAAAAAAAAAAATTAAACAAATCATATTATAATATATATGCGTGTGTGGGCGTGCGTGTGCGTCGTAGAAAATATTGTTGAGAACAAATTTTAAATATGAATTTACTATAAATAATGTTGTCCCTTGAAAATTGAACTCAGGCAACCAAGAAAATGCCTCCAACCTTAACCACTTGAATTAGAATTGTTTAGTAAGTAAATCAATGGAGTATTAACAAACAACTTTTTTTTAAGTGTCATTTTCTCCAGCTTGGCAAATGCCAATGGGGGATTCGAACCTGCGCATTCCGCGCCGGGGCTCCCGTTGCTACCACTAGGCCACAACCCATGTATATTAACAAAACGGTTTAAAGCCACCTTATATTAGTTGAGATATATAATTGCATATTATTCAAGATAAAATAAGATATTGTGCTATCTATATATAAGAAAACTCATATATATATATATATATATATATATATATATATATATATATATATATATATATATATATATATATACAAACACTAGTAATGTGCACTTGCATTGCACGTGCGTAAAAAAGAATATTAAATATGAATTTATTATAAAAGTTGCCATTCCTAGGAATTGAACTCAAGCGATGAGCCAACGACACGCGGTCTAGCGGTAAGACCGTTGACATGTTGGGGGAGGTCTCAGGGTCGAGCCCCAACGGGGGCGGCTGGGTGGCGTTTGTCCACGGTCCCCGGGCCAAAGTCGTTTGGGTGGCTTTAGTCTACGGGCTTTGGTTATAAAAAAATATTCAAGCGATGAAGAAAAATATCACCCACTTTTAACCATTTGAGCTAGCATTATTTAGTTATAAATATACCATATTAGGTAGTTAAGTATTTGGTTAAGTTTTTTTTAATAGTTATTGGAGTATTTAGGTAGTTATTTAGTTATACTTTTATTAAAAAAATTAATTTGTTTAAAGGATGATGAAATACATACGGCTTGGACGGCTCACTTTTGAGCCGTTTCCAATATATATATTTGTGTGTGTATGTGTCTCTCTCTCTCTCTCTCTCTCTCTCTCTCTCTCTCTCTCTATATATATATATATATATATATATATATATATATATATATAAAATTTAGGAGGCCTTAAAAATGACAAAATATTAGGGCCCGAGAAGGCGGCCTCCCCTGCCTCTCTTTAGGCCGAACGTTGATAAATATCTTGTTCAGCTACAGTAACTCAAAATAGCAACTTGTAAAAGGATTATGACAAGTGGATGATTTTTTTTCTATTTAGGCTATTGACTTTTTAAAAACTTGCAATCTAGAAATAAGATGCATGTAATCCAACAATTTGTAATTGATGAGTTTAAAAAAATAGGAACTCATGAGTTCCTCTAGATTTTTTATAACTATCAAATGAAATCGAGGCCAGTAAATTGGTGGTCAAATTGGCGGTCAAGTTGGTCTGAACTAAAAAATAATTCCAAAAATTCCACGAGACAAAAAAATGGTTGTATATAGTACCAAATTGTGCATATATGACACCCATTCGCATATGCCAAGAAGTTTTTGGCATATGAGAAAATAATTATTGTTGTTTATACCGAACTCAGCTGTTTCTTATGGTTAGTGAGAATAGGTATAATCTCCTAGGCTAGGCGGACGGTCTCGAGATCGAGAACTGCAGGAGAGGTGTGGATGTGTATGTGAAAATTGAGGGCAGTGGGCTCGAACATAGCAAAAAAAATTGTTGTTTATATTACCTTAGTAAGGGTTATTTGTATATAAATCCCTAAATCTAGTATTTTTTCTTAAATATTCTAAATCACATGAATGAATGGTTAATAAGTCTTACAAATCTCAGAGTAATAAGTTCCCTTCCATTATTGTTTGGTTTATTTTAAATCTAACTCATGGATTAAGCTAACTAAATGGACGATTTTGTGCATGTTAACAACTCAAAACTCATTATTCTTTATGGTTTTTTTTTTTTTCCAATCTTATTATAAAATAGAAACCCTAAATTATTATTCTCCAAAATTAACCCAATCAATAACATCTAAGAAGCATATTTGGTGTTTCTTTTGGAGGAAATGAGAAGTTATTCTAACATACCAAAATTTGCACATTGATTTTGGTTTCCAATTGGTTTTGATCATATGTCTTCTTCTGAATTTGTAGTTTAAGAATTAGGATTTGTATATGAAGAAAGTGGGGCTTATTTGAGGGGGGGAGATATAGAAGAAGAAAAAATCAGAGAAGGTAATTAAGAAGAAAATAGAGAGAAAAGAAGAGGGATTTCTTTTCAAAGGAAGGTTGTAAGAGAAATGGAGAGGTAGAAGAGAGTGGGACTAATCTGAGGAAGATGGTGAGAAGAAAGAAAGTTTTTTTTGAACAGAAAATATAACTTCATTCATTTCCACTGATAGGATCAGCAATTTTAGAGCAGTTTGCATCTTCAGCCATTAGCCGTTGCTGGATACAAAGAGGAGGATAATGTAAAACTTCACTCAAATATGAAGACAAAGCTTGTTTTTCTAGGATACCGGCAACATGATTCCCTTCTCTAGTTGTTAAGGAGAAGCAAATATTAGAATCTTCAGGTAATGAACTTCTTATCCTCATGATGTTATGATGGAATTGCCATGGAATAATCTTGTCTTCCCCTTGAAGCATGCGAACAACATTCAATGCATCTCCTTCGATGATAATGTTAGGTTCTTTTATCTTTTTTGCTAGCTGTATTCCCAGGTTGAAAGCTTTAATTTCTGCTTCGACACTTAACCCGGGAGAAAATGATAGGATGAACATCACACCAATGCAGCAAGGAATGTCCCATTGTGGTCTCTGGCTATAGCCGCAGCTGCAAAGAAAGAAGAAGAGGTTGCACCGTCGACATTGCTTTTAATCGTACATGATGGAGGATCTCGCCAAGAATGATGTGTTGTTGCTTTGTGTCTGAGGTCGTGCAGCTTTATCAGGTCATCAAGATTACCATTTCCATAAATGTCACAAAGGATGGAAGCAACTACCAATACTTTTGGTGTATGAAACTTCGTATGCTTGAAAATAAGATCACATCAATCTTTCCAGATTGACCAAATCATGGCAGTTCCTATGCGGTAAGCATCCAGAGACTCAGAGGAAGCTAACCATGAATTTAATAGTTCGATATTTGCATTCCTTCTTCAATATGTAGACCCAAATGTGAAGCAAACCATAGAGCTTTAACGACTGTGCAGTGCAAAAATGACACACAGAGGGCAAATAATATCAATGTTCAGATGTTTTCCGATAGAAACTTTCATAGGTAGCGTCTTGTTGATAAGCCTCCAGACGAAGACATAGATTTTAGGAGATAGACTGGTAACTTTCCGATGTTTCTTCCATTCAAATAGATGCATCGTAGCGCATGATAAGGAGGGTGAATTTCATCTGATTGATTCATAAAAGGACTTTGCGGTTAATTTTCCTGAAAGAGATTTGATCCAAAGTAAAGAATCATCACCAACAACGACAGAGGTCGATTTTAACTCTCTCAGAAACTTCATGAGGCCTAAGTAAGCGATAAAGCAGTGCAGAATTCCACTCCCTAGTAACATGATTGATGAGGTCATGAACTAATTGTACTTCTTGTTGAGCATGAGTTTGTTCTTCCACCTTAAAACCAGGAAGAGTTGGAATCCAAGGTTCATCCCAAATATTTATCCAGACACCTCTAATCTTCCAACATATGCCAGATGCTGGTGTGCTTTGTTTTCCTTGCATCTCAACATATTGGACCAAACTGGCGAGGCATGCCTTGTTTTCCTTGCTTTCCAGAAAGAACCAATTTACAAATATTTTCCTCTGAGAATCGTGCCCATAATTGATGAGGTGAGGAAAGGAATCGCCATGTGAGTTTTCCTACTAAAGATTGATTGATCCAGTTTATTTTGAAACCTAGACCTCCATCATGCTTGGGAATAGTGAATTTATCCCTCTTGCTTGGGCATAGTGAATTTATCCCATGCAAGATAATGCATTTTCCTGGTCTCATAGTCATGCCCCCACCAAAAAAATTTCTGGATTTTGGTAAATTTTGCGAATGTAGTCGATGGAAGTAAATAACTCGAAGATAAAAGATTGGAATGGAAGCAAGTGTAGAGGTAATTAAGGTAGATCTACCAGCATGTGAAAAGCAACTGTTGCTTCCAACCCGATAATCTGTTGTGACATTTATCAGAGAGGAACTCGAAAGTAGATGGTTTAGATTTTGATTTGAGAAGGAAGTGGCCAAGATATTTATCACCTCCATCCATTAATTTGAACTTTAAGAAGTTGGCGATAGATTGTCTGGTTTGTTGACTGACAAACTTACTTAAATGGACACTAGATTTATCGTAGTTGACATTTTATCCTGACCAACTAGAGAAAAGGTTTAGGGTGTTATGAACTTGATACATGGATTCAGAATTGGCATATCCAAAGATAAATTGATCGTCTGCAAACATAATATGGGTGATAGAGGGACAATATTGGTTTATTTGGATGCCATGATAAAGGTCCATCCACTCATAACAGTAAAAGATACGCGACAGTACCTCTGTACAAAGAGTGAAGATGAAAGGAGATAATGGGCATCCCTAACGAACACCCCTACCACCATTGAAGTGTCCAACAGGTTGTGCATTATTGAGAATAGAGAAAGATGTGGTTGTGATGGTTTGCATGATAATGTCATACGAGTGGCCCTTAATCCCTAGGCCATATAAGGTGTTCTTGATAAAATCTCAAGCTAAACGATCATAAGCCTTCGACATGTCAACCTTAAGAGCAAATGAATTTTCTTAGGAGGGAAGAATTTCATTGCTTGGATCATTTCCTGAGCAATAACGATATTATCAGATATTTGTCGTCTAGGAACAAAGGCTGATTGGAAAGGAGATATGAGTTTGCACATCAATGGTTTTAACCTATTGGTGATTGTTTTGTATGCAACACTACAAAGGGATATAGGTCTGTAATCATTTGGAGATGAGGGATAGGTAAGTTTAGGGATAAGGGCAATATGAGTATGATTTAAATTTGGAGGCATGACCGGGGAGGTGAAAAAACATTGGATAGTATTTGTAAGGTCCTTACCAACCATATCCCAGAATGACTGAAAGAAGAAAGCAGGATATCCATCAGGTCCAAGAGCCTTAGTTGCACCCATACTCTTGATAGTTTTCTCGACCTCCTCGATTGATGGGATGGCACTAAGACTGCAATTATGTTCTTCAGATATAGGACTATAAGTGAGAGTAAAATTTGGAAAGATCGGGGTCACCTCTTCCATCCCGTAAATAGATTTGAAGTGTGCAACCATGGTTGAGCTAATAACTGCAGGATTTGTTGTCCAAGTGCCATCATGTAATTGAAGAGATTGTTAGAAATTACGTGTACTTCACTTTTGAGTTTTGCGAAGTTGAAAATGTCGTCGAGGCTTGAATCGTGCATTTAGCAGCACTTTCCTTAAAGTGTTTCGGGCACTTCGGTAACGTCTTGGAGTCAGCACGCCAGAACACCCAGGATAAGACAGCCTTCTGGCGGAGGTTCACCAGACGTTGTGAGACACCGGCGTAGGGAAGAACACCTTTCTGGAAAACTTTGGAAGAGAAAAGAAAGAGAGAATGAATACTGAGATTCTGTGTGTTTTAGACTCAAAGATCTATAGTATATATAGATGGATTCGTGTTGTTTCGTGAAGTCGCGACCCTTCCGAAACAACATTCATTTACCTGTTCGCAGGTTCATTCACCCTTTCGTCTGTTTGGGCCGCTGCAAAAAATAGGAATTCTCGGGACGAGAATCGCCGCGAGGAGCCCGGCCCGAGCCTATGCCGCTCGCCCGATGCCACGTTGCCTAAGTGCACAAGTGCGTCTACAATGCGCCACTATCGCCTCTACGTCCGAGCCCGTGCCCGTGCCCGTGCCCGAGCCCGAGCCCGAGCCGGTGTTGCCACCGGCAACACCGGCTACATTTTCATGAAGAAGATAAAACAACAACCAATGGTCATCCACTAGCAACCCTTTGGTTGTTGCACACTCCTCATGAGTGCACATACCTTTTTAAGCATCCTCAAACCTTTCTCTTTTTCCGATGTGGGACTAAAGTCCCTTCTCTTTCCTTTTCATCCTTATGAACAATAAATGGAATTAATAATTCCAACAATCTCCCACTTGTTCCATAAATGATGGAAAGGAATTCCAGAATACATCACTTAAAGAATGTTAATACAGTTAGGTATCTTTCGATTTGAACCTAACCTTAGTAGATGCAACACAAGATTTTATCGGAATCTCTGGTAGCTGGACTTTGAACCAGTTATTCCTTGTGATAAAATCGGTGTTACTTTACATACATTCTTTTATAGTTTTTCGCCTACATCTCTCGCTTAGCACTATTAATGGCCATGTGCTGATCCTGTCTCGTGAATTTTTATAAGATAAACTCCAGATCTTACTGAGACGGCACCATCTCTAAATTCACATAGGTGAAGTTCTTTCAGTATCTCTGTTGCTTTACAGATACATGTCAATATTACTGAACTTTATTAAGAGTTTTATAAACTCAACCCTCAAATTGCAACAGTCGACATTTATCATGTCGTATACATCCAAATCAACAGTTTGTTGTTACTCATTGAATCTAAGGTTAAGGTTTTCTTAACATTAGATTAGGTTGTCACTGTTGTTGGAACTCTTACTCAAGGAGTTTCAATCCCATACCTCTCGAGGTAGCTTTTACTAAATTCCTAGCTATTGGTTTAGTAAATGGATCAGCTAAATTATAGCTGGTACGCACATACGTAAGAGAAATGATTCCATCTTTGATCAATTTTCTTACGTAGGTATGTCTTAGACTTATATGTCTAGACTTCCCATTATACACTTCGTTGTAGGCTCTTGCTAGAGTAGCTTGACTATCGCAATGTATTGACACTTTTGATACATTGTCCTTAGCCAGCGGAACTTCTAATAGAAGATCCCTCAACCACTCAGCTTCTTGTCCTGCAGAAGCTAGAGCCACAAACTCTAACTCCATGGTCGAATGGGTAATGCACGTTTGTTTCTTGCTCTTCCAAGAAACTGCCCCTCCGGCAAGCGTAAATACCCAACCTGTCCTAGATTTGTTATCCCCGACACTTGATATCCAACTAGCGTCGGTATATCCTTCTAATACGGCAGAAAATCTAACATACTGTAATCCAAGATTCTTGGTTTTCAAAAGATAACCAAAAATTCTTCCGATAGCCCTCCAATGCTCATTATTAGGGTTGCTAGTAAATCTACTCATTTTACTAACTGCAAATGCTATATCAGGTCTTGTGCATTGCATCAAATACATAAGACATCCAATAGCACTTGCGTATTCTAATTGAGCGACGGCTCTTCCAGAATTCTTTTCTAGTTTAACACTTAGATCAAATGGAGTGTTTACTTCTTTGAACTTTAGGTGTTTGAACTTGTCTAGCACTTTCTCAACATAGTGCGACTGCGTAAGTTCAAAACCTCCACTGTTTTGTATTACTTTGATCCCCAAAATAGTGTCAACTATTCCAAGATCTTTCATCCTGAATGTGGAAGTTAGAAACCTCTTCGTTTCTGTAATTCCACTCATCTCGTTGCTAATGATCAACATATCATCAACGTAGAGACAAAAAAATATCACGATATTTTCATATACTTTAGTGTATAAACACTTATCACAAACATTGTGAACAAAGCCATTAGAAATTATGACTGAGTCAAATTTCTGATGCCACTGCTTTGGTGCTTGTTTTAATCCGTACAAGGATTTAACAAGTTTGCATACCTTTTGTTCATTTCCCGGGAGCACGAACCCTTCTGGTTGCTCCATGTAAATCTCCTCATCGAGATCTCCATTTAAGAATGTCGTTTTGACATCCATCTGATGAACATTAAGATGATGCAATGAAGCTAACGCAAACAATATTCTAATTGTAGTCGTTCTTGCTACTGGTGCATGTGTCAAAATAATCAATTCCTTCTCTTTGTCGAAATTCTTTGGCTACTAGTCTAGCCTTATAGGTGTTTAAAGTACCATCACTATGATACTTTCTCCTGAACACCCACTTACATCCAATAGGTCTTGACCCTTTGGGCAGATCGATAATTTTCCAAGTGTGGTTAGATATTATCGAATCCATCTCATCTTGGATAGCATCTTTCCAAAAAGATGAGTCCCGCGAAGCTATTGCTTCCTTAAAGGTTTTAGGATCATCTTCCACCTGAAAAATGATAGGAATCTTTCGAATAAATTTCTCTGTATTTCCTTCTACTAAGTAAAAAAAAATTAGTTGAGAATCTATTTCGTCAGATCCTAGATCCTTAGCCTTTCGAACTCTCTTGCTGATCCGAAGCTCGGGTTGTTTTTCAACTAACCGTGAAGAGCTCTACTCACGAGCCTCTTCAGTAGCAGGAATCTCAGAATCCTTATTCTTAGTAATAAGGTTCTCGAAAAATTCCACATCTCTGGATTCGACAATAATGTTAGACTCTAAGTTTAAAAGTCTATATGCCTTACTATTGGCAGCATAACCTACAAAAGTACTTTTGATTCCACAAGGACCTAATTTGGCCCTTTTAGGATCCATGTTTTTGTAATAAGCTATGCACCCCCACACTCTAAAATAACTGATATTAGGCTTACGGCCTTTTCATATCTCATATGGTGAAATACCAGTTTTCTTCAAAGGAATTCGGTTCATTATATGACATGCAGTAAGTAAAGCTTCTCCCCACAAACTACCACAAACTAAATGATAATTCAAAATGCATTAGCATTGCATTTATCATTTCTTGATATGTTCTATTTTTTTCTTTCGGCTAGTCCGTTCTGTTGTGGTGTCCGTGGTGCAGAACATTCGTGAATAATACCGTTCTCTTCACAGAAGGTATTAAATTCAAAAGAAAAATATTCACCACCTCTATCACTTCTAAGTATTTTAATGTTTCTACCAAGTTGATTTTCAACCTCTGATTTGTATATTTTAAAAGCATTAAAGGCTTCATCTTTATGCTTTAATAAATATACATATGTAAATCTAGAGCAATCATCAATGAAGGTAATAAAGTATTTATTACCTCCTCGAGATAATGTGCCATTAAATTCACATAAATCAGAGTGAACTAAATCTAGTAGGTTGGTATTACGCTCTACACTGTGAAAAGGTTTTTTAATTATTTTGGATTTTGCACAAATTTTACACTTATCTAAGTCTTCAGAATTGCATAAAATTAATCTAGATTTCATTAATCTTTTCATAGTGCTAATACCTATATGCGCTAATCTACTATGCCATAAAGTAGAGGACTCAATCATGTAAGCAGAAGTAGAAACTTTATTGATATTATTTTCAATAATACAAAGTTTGATCATACCCTCATCGGTATATCCCTTTCCAACAAACACCATTACGGGTCAAAATTAATTTGCCCGACTCAAAAACAGATTTTATTCCTGGTTTACCCAACAAGACTCCACTGACGAGGTTCCTACTCATATCCGGGACGTGAAGTACGTTAGTCAGAGTTACTTTCTTCCCGGAAGTGAATTGGATTTCCACATCACCTGTTCCCACGACCGTTGAGTGTCCTTCATTTTTTATCTGAACTTCTTGTCCATTATTGACTTCAGAATAGGTCTTGAATGCTGCTTTGTCATATGAAACATGAACGGTAGCACAAGTATCGTACCACCATCCTGGAACCTTCCTTTTGACCGTCATGAGTTTGCTCACCGTAGCAATTATGTCATCTGTCTCAGTGAGATTTACCTCGTTGTTTTGGGTCTTTCGAACCCGACAGTCTCTGGCATAATGTCCTGCTTTGCCACATACAAAACAGCCGGTCTTGGGTCCTTTGGCGGTGCTGGAGTTCTTGAACTTTTGTTGGTCCTTCTTAGGACCGAGAAAGTTCTTCTTTCCTGCAGGCCTCTTGCCTTTCGTGCTCACCGTATTAGTTTTAGAAACTCCGTTGTTCTCGGATTTCTGTCTTTCCTTCGATTCCTCTTTGATTCGAAGGTGTTTTTGAATCTGTTCCAGTGAAAAATCCTCAGAGCTGTAAAGTAGTTTCTTCCGATAACTATTCCAAGATGCTGGCAATTTAGTAATTATAGCACCAACTTGGAATAGTTCCGAAAGTTCTATCTTCACTGCCCTGAGTTTATTGACTAGAACTTGAAGTTCGTGTACTTGGACGAGTATAGGCTTTGTATCAATCATTTTGAAATCAAAATACTTTGATATAAGAAATTTATTTGTACCTTCTTCTGTTCTGAATTTGAATTCCAGAGCCTTCCAGATGTCAATCGTCGAAGGATTTTCTGTATAGAGGTCGTACAGTCTGTCCGACAGGGTGTTTAGAATGTGACCACGGCACAGCAGTTCGTCCTCTTTGCGCTTTTTGCGTTCTGCCTTGACTGCATCAGAATCTGTTGGAGTAGGTTCTGAAACAGGTGGCAGATCTGGGTCGAGGACGTAGTAGATCTTCAGCGCCGTCAGGAGGAAGATCATCTTGTCCTGCCAGCGTGTGAAGTTCGCCCGTCGAAGCGATCCAGTTTGACTAGATCCTGATTCATGACTTTTATGCTCAAAATTGTAGCCTCGGACGTCATTATTTGTAACACTTTAAGATTGTTAGAAATTACTTGTACTTCACTTTTGAGTTCTGCGAAGTTGAAAATGTCGTCGAGACTTGAATCGTGCATTTAGCAGCACTTTCCTTAAAGTGTTTCGGGCACTCCGGTAACGTCTTGGAGTCAGCACGCCAGAACACCCAGGATAAGACAGCCTTCTGCCGGAGGTTCACCAGACGTTATGAGACACCGGCGTAGGGAAGAACACCTTTCTGGAAAATTTTGGAAGAGAAAAGAAAGAGATAATGAATACTGAGATTCTGTGTATTTTAGACTCAGAGATCTGTAGTATATATAGATGGATTCGTGTTGTTTCGTGAAGTCGCGACCCTTCCGAAACAACATTCAGTCACATGTTCGCAGGTTCATTCACCATTTCGTCTGTTTGGGCCGCTGCAAAAAATAGGAATTCTCGGGACGAGAATCGCCGCGAGGAGCCCGAGGCCCGAGCCTACGCCGCTCGCCCGATGCCACGTTGCCTAAGTGCGTCTACAATGCGCCACTATCGCCTCTACGCCCGAGCCCGTGCCCGTGCCGGAGCCGGAGCCGGACACAACAACCAATGGTCACCCACTAGCAACCCTTTGGTTGTTGCACACTCCTCATGAGTGCACATACCTATTTAAGCATCCTCAAACCTTTCTCTTTTTCCGATGTGGGACTAAAGTCCCTTCTCTTTCCTTTTCATCCTTATGAACAATAAATGGAATTAATAATTCCAAAGAGATCTGATATCATTCCTTCGTCTCCTATTGCAGGCAATCAGATGAAAATATTTGGTTGATCTGTCGCCTTCTTTAATCCACTGATACCTTGATCTTTGCCTCCAATAAGATTCCTCTAGTTGCATTAGATCATTCAGTTCACTAGTAATATGCTTTTCTTCATCCAATACTTTCTGAGCTTGGTTCCAGGCTTTGGAGGTTGAGCAAATCTTTTTTTAGCATAGATTTTTCATTCACCTTTCCAAATGTAGCCCTTCCCCATGAATGTAGGTTATACATATATATTTAAGTTTCCCTGACAGAGATTTGCTACTAGAGTGATGCCAAGAGTCTGCCAAAATATCCTTGATTGCACCTTTGAGCCAGTGAGATCAAATCATAGCGGACGTCTCGACTTGGAGAATATGTTGTTGGCGTTGAGGAGAATAGGGGCACGATCGCTATTAATGCATGGGAGGATGGAGACAGTGATGTTCGGGAAGTTTGTGCACCATAATGTATTTGCGAAAGTACGGTCCAGACGTTCTCTGATGTGATGTGAAGGTCGTCTCCTATTGCTCCAAGTGTAGGCAGGACCTATGAATCCCAAATCCACCAATCCACAATGACCGATCATGTCATTGAAAGATGCTGCTGCACGTTCATCAGAACCATTACCTCCTTGTTTTTCATATGCTTTCGAGATGGCGTTGAAATCACCAAAACAAGCCCAAGGGACACTGATAGCATCTGAGGTGTTCTTAATGAGATTACATAGATGAGGTATGTCACATTTCCTGGGATGGCCATAGACACGGAGCGGGGACCATTGAGGGGATGAGTGGGTGGCGTGAATGTCGAGTTGTATAAGATTGGGCGATGAGAAAGCAACATTGATAGTAATGGAACTGTCCCAAGCCAACCAAAGTCCTCCAATACGGACAATGGCTGGGACGGAGAAGAAATTATGATAACCCAGCTTAGCTAAAACCAGTTGATTGTTAGAGATGGTTTTGTGGACTTGAGGAATGAATGAAGAGTGCGGACTGTCGGATCATTCTTCCCACCCTGACAGTTCCAGGATAGGATTAACATTGACCTTGTGGCTGTTCAAGGTCAGCCGCCACGACCTATTTAGTTGAAGAGGGCATAGATAAAGATGGTAGGATAGCAAGTTTTTCTTAGAAGAACCCGGTTTCTCAAGAGTAGACACAGGTTTGCTCTTCTTTTCTATTGAAGAAGCTAGGGATGGAGAGATAATTAATAAGAGCTGGGGATGTGAGGTCCCGGCCAGTTGTTTCCAAGGTTTCTTTGGTGATGAGAAGAGTTTCACATCAGGGGATGGTGGAAGTTCTATAATGGGACGGGAAATATCGGAATGGGTGACGAGGATATTACCACAGTTTAAATATGGGACATTATCAATCTCAGGAAGATTAGATATTGACGAGGGTGTGCTAGGCTGGATACCGATATGCTTCGAAGAGGAAGGGAGGGTGCATTGTTGACAATCCATTGGAGACCCAAGAATGTGGATATTGATACTAGGGTGGATATCTGTCTGAGGAAGGCCATCACCTAACTTGAGAGAGGTATATCTGTATCAGACATAATGGAATCAATATTTGCAACTTTGGTAACTTGAGTCATACAGGATGAGGATTTTGAAGAATCTTGGCATTTATATATGTTTCCAAGAGTAGTAGATCTCGTTGACGTGCCAACCTCCGTAGCATTGGAGAGGTGGAGTGCAATCTGATCGCTTATGTAATGGAAGTTAAGGGCGAGGAGGTGTCGTTGTTTTTGGAGTGGACATTAACAACCAAGAGGATTCAAATTTACCGCTTTGACGTCTTCATCAGTAAATTTAGGCTTTAGAAGGTCTAGAGCTCTTAATTTCTCTTCCATTGACCATTTGGAATTGAAGTTGATCTTATCTATGCAGTCATTAAACAGATGACCGACCCTAGAAGATCTTCCTTAAGGTATTGTTTGGGAAGAGTGGAAAATGGAGGGAAGGAAAATATTGAGGAAAAAGTGGGAGGAAAATTAAAAGTGGTGGTGTTTGGGAAGGGGGGAGGGAAAATGAGGGAGAGGAATGTGGGAGGAAAATTTAGGTGGGCCCCACTCAAAACTTTTCCTCCCAAAAGTGGGAGGAAAAAATGAAAAGGATTGTGAGAAAAATTACCCAACTACCCTCCAATAAAGTAAGTATTAATTATGATTTGAAAAAATCAAGGACTAAATGGTAATTGTATCTTTCTTCATAAATAAACAAAACAATATTTTTTAAAAATTTCTTCCCCTACTTTTTGGTTATCCAAACAAGTGAAGGAAAAATTAATTTCTCCTCTATTTTATTCTCCTCCATTTTTCTTCCCCTTAAATTTTCCTTCCTCTCCTCAAAAAGGTTCCCAAACACACCGTAATGCTCCATGAGTGACCAATTGATGCTAGCATCTAAGAGATGATAACAGTCACAGGGATGGAGAGAATCGCCCTGAAGAGGAGCGGAAAAATTCGGTTGGTAGGCCACACATCAATTAGAAGAAAGAAAGTTTAATGGAGGTTGAAGGAGGCTATGATAATTTTAGTTAAAGAATAACCATTTTCTGGATTATTGGGACAAAAAATAGTCTCTTAAAATTAACAGAACATTATTTCTTTTAATTGGTTAAATTAACTGTAGGCCTCGTATTTTTATTTTCTGATAATTTGGAAGACTTATTAAAAGCTTACGGGATTTAGAAAATTTTATCAAAATTATATTAGATTTAGGATAATTTATTTGCAAAAAAAACCCCATTAAGTACTTGTCCAAGTTAAACAAACCAAGCTCAAAAGTAAAATCAGATAACCAGCCTTATTATACAAAGCAAATGCTAGACTCGCTCAAATGCAGTATTTATGAAAATGACTACAGAATTGTTCGGTCACATATAATTTGTGTTGCTACAATATTTTCTTGCAGCATTCAAGGGCTGAAACTCATTCGAATATGACACCAAAATTAGGAAGTGTAGGTGTGCTACATCTAATGTTTGGTTGAACGTTAGAGTAGGGACGATGACTGGAGGCATCAATGCCTTGTAGTTCCTGTCTGTTGTAACTCGGCTGCAAAAGCTTTCCATAAACACTTTTTTTTTTTACAAACGTGCACAGAAGTGGTTGTTTGCTACGGACGATCAGAGTTTAAACCGAAAAAGTATCAAGTAATAGAAGAAAAGATATATACCGACTCCTTTATGAACTCATTTCCGATCCACATGAATTACCACAACACTTCAATAGATGTAAATAGATTACAATGAGTACAAAAGAGATCACCGAAGACTAGATGACCATAAAGAACTAATGAAGAACTTTTCGAAATGATCTCCATTCGAATCAATCCCGAAACTCTGATCCCTCACTTCCTCTCTTAGAAAGTTGCAAACTTGAGAACTCTCTTGATCATATGATAATAGAACTATTTGGTGGGTGAGAATCTTGAGGGGCAAACGAGGAGGTAGAGGACTCGGAGCTCGAACTCCCGCATTTGGTTAGTCGAAAAATCGGTAACGGTGGTGAAGATAGAGATGTCGTTGAAGAGGTTACCGACCGGGATGGAGAGGTAGATAAGGACGAGGATGATTGGGAGGGAGATGGGGAGGAAGTACCTCTTCTTGGACCAAAACCGTGGCCGATCCGATCAATGAGATAGCCAACTATTATCGTATAAGTAATTATTACCGGTTATGATGTATTACAACTATTATAATATGTCTTTGTCATTAAAATATTTTGTATATTTTTATAATTTTTTTTAGATTTAAAATTTTACTAGTCGATTTTGACTCACTGTACTCAAATTCTAGCTATGCCACTGTTCACACTTCCTACTTCCTAGCAATTATACGGATCCAAAGAGTCCCTTACATCGATCTGTGTACTTAATTTGTTGTATCAAGTATTACAATAAAAGACTACAATAATTTTGTAAATACCGTATGTTTTGTTACGGCTAAATTGGTTCGTAACATCACTTACAACAACATCTATTATATCATTTGCACCACTTCCTTTTCTCTTTTAGTTCAGTTGCCCAAAGTCCAAACCCAAAACAAAAACTTAGTATGTAATCAGTTCAAATAATAAACTAGAAAATGTACTTGTCACTTGTAACAACAAATCAACAAATGTTTTAAAAAGTATTTTCATTTATGGGTAACCAAACATCCTCCAATAATTTGTTCCATTCTGTTTAAGTTCTAAATGACTTCCAAATAAAACTTATATCAAGTAAAATCCAGGAAAACAGACTGATCTGCAGACATTGAGAATTATATAGATTAAGATGAGTGAAGCAGTAAAGTAAAAAAAGGGAAATAAGGGGGGATAAAAAAGTCAACTAATAAGCATCATATGTCACGAAAAGACAATCCAGTTTCGGTAAGACTCGAGAGGGATCGCAATTCTTCATTATGTCGAACACTATCAAATAATGGAGCAATAATGGGGGTCTCGTCTATCATACGATACAAATGGACCACACACACACGTACACCCCAATCAATAGAGGTTGGGGAGCAAGTGTGTCCCAACAACTATTCAATCAAGGACTCGCATGCCCTTTAATTCCATAAGAAAGCACCCCCTCAACTACCGCAACAACAACAAGAACATTAATATTTTACAAGCAAAGATATTTAATTCGGAAACAGCAAAATCAATTCCCAACATGCATTATCGATCAGTCTTAATATCATAATAATTAATTATGAGAAAGCAGCAGCCAAACTTAAAACTAATTACTTGGGTGGGGGTGGGGGTGGGCTTAGCCTGTGTAGATGTGGAGGCGGAGGGCGATGATGATGATGGTGTAGAGGGCGAAGAAGATGAGGGTGTGCACCGCGACCGCCTTGCCGTTGGTCCTCATGCTGCTGCACTCCGCGTGCTTGTGCGTCCCCGGGAGCTCGAACAGGAGGCCCGGGGACAGCAGCACGAACAGAACCACCCCCACCACCACCGGAGCCCAATCCGCCATCGCCTGCCTTTCCTTCTTCACTGACTGTAGAGTAGTAAGGAGAAAAAGAGAGAAGAGACGAGTGAGAGAGAGAGAGGAAAGTTAATTATATGGTCATTGGGCACCAATTAATATCTTTCTTTCTCAGCCACATGCATAGGAATCTCACTTTATGTATCCACTTTATGCATGGGTTATGGGTCTTAACTAAGTAAGGCAGTCCGAGCTCTCTAGCCTAGTGGTATTAGAGCGGACACCCGGAGGGGCCGGCAAGGTTCGAGCCCCCCAATTGTGTGTGTGAGTGTGATTTCAAAAAAAAAAACTAAGTAAGGCAAATGTTAAATATACTAGGAAGTTTACTATGGGCCCACAGAATAGGGACAACATATATAATATATATATATATATATATATATATATATATATATATATATATATATATTAAGAACTGTCAAAAAAATTTAAAGAGAATAATACACATTAAAATTTGTGTTTTCCCCACTGCGTCTCCCTCTACTTCTTCTTTTCCTACTTCCTTCTTCTCACTTCATCTTTCTCTTCCAATCATCCTAATTCTATGTTTATGATTCGTCAATGAGTGTTTTTACCAACTTCCCAATTTTAGGAATTTTCAACTTAAGATTTCTATACATGCTCATTGAGAACGACGCATAACTGTCAAAAATTTTGACATACCTGACTACAATGAGAATTGCCTAAATATTGGAAGTCCTAAGATAGTAGTATATTTTTTTAGTATTGTCCAAAATTTTGGCAGTCCCTACTGTAGTGAGAACTGCTAAAATTTTGGTAATCCTAAGTTTTTTTTTTTGGATGGCCAAAATTTTGGCAGTCCTTAATTCATTGTAAGACAACCAAAATTTTGGCAGTCCTAAAAACATACTTTTTTGTCTCCATGATTGTCAAAATTTTGGCCGTGCTGTGCATATATAGGAGTGTCAAAATTTGACAATCCTTTAATTGTCCCAAACATGTCTTTCATCGTCCCAAGCATGATTGTTTAACTTTTGAAGCTTCAAAACTCCATTAATTGAGTTCGAAATTTCAAAAATAGTCCCAAATGGGACTAGCTAGCTACTAAGAAACTATTAGTTGGGATTTAATCAGGATTTGAAACATCCCAACATAAACTAAGTGATAGCAGCAATTCAGAGCATTTACCCTTTTTTCTAAATCGGATATTTAGCTCTCTAGAAGCATTTCATCTCCAATACGTCAAAGTAGCAAGATACTCCACCTCTGGTATACTATTATATCTCCAGCAATGAATTCAGAGGCTTCAGAATAACTTGATCTGTCCATAGAAACCATTGCTTCTGGCAATTGGGCTATGTACTAGAAACCGCCAAAGATCATCAAACAACTAGGAAGCAATCCAAAACAATGCTGACCATTTTAAAGACAGATTTTTAGTGTCCAAGTTGGCTACCTGGGTCTAACCACATCCATGTTGCAGGAATACAAAGACGGATATGGATACAGATACGGGCATTTTCAGATACATACAAGGTAGCAGCAACCTACGTTGCACGGGTACAGATAGGAAGAACCGACACAGGTACAGACACTATTTTCCCCTGCTATGCTCCCAGTTTTAGCAGAATGTTAGCCTCAATTGCCAGCTTCAGTGGTCAGATATCAGCAGCAAAACCTTCCTTTTCAAGTTAAAATTAGAACACATATCCCCATTGTCTATAGCAAAAACAATCACCAGGTAGGTACAGAGTGAAAAGCTAACAAATCCATCAGAAACCATCATTCGAAGTGAAACTTATATCACATCATTTACCATAAACTTGAACAACTTCAATAGAACAGTATATCTGAAAATGAACAAATTCATCAACAATAGTTGTATCATGGAAGATAACTAAGACGAGATGCAACACAATTCTAGGTTTTTAAACCACACCACAAAGTCGTCCTTTGTTAATCCTAAATTGGCTACTTGGGTCTCGTTGTATCCGACAATACCTTCCATCTCAATTAAAACTTAGAACCATAACACAATTATCTACAAATTTCATGAGAAATCACTATTTTGAACAAATACTACATTACTTGGACACAAACAACACGATAGACATACAGAGGATAACTTTTCTTTACACGATACATACATGACGACGCTGACAAGAGACAGATTTTGGCTTCTCCTAGTGCATTTTGGGGTGTTTGTGTCTGATATGCATCCGATACAATGCAACACAGACACAACATTGGTTTTTGGACTGTTCGTGCTTCCTAAGAGTAAATATCATATCACTTAAATAAAACCATAAAAAAATTGCTTCAGTACCAATAGATATGGGAGTTACCAGTAACACTAACAATGAAGGCCCATAAACTAGGAGAAACTAAGAGTGAACCACCCCAAAAATTGGGAGTTAGGGCTAGGAGGCACAAAAAAAAAAAAAAAAAAAAAAAAAAAAAAAAAAAAAAAAAAAAAACTAATCTCATTAATCAATTAACAAGCCAAAAAAAAAAACATGAACTATCCATAAAACCTTGCTTCAATTAGATATTGTAACTACTACAAACACAGAGACTTCCAAATTCATAATATTGGACCTTTCCTGGAATGTAACTTATAAGAATAGACTAAAAATAGAGATGCAGCCGTGTCGTGCCTGACGAGGCACGACACGCCTAATCCGTGATGCCAGCACGCCAAGGTCCCCGCTGGCACGTCCGCGAGAACAATCACTACCGTGTTGTGCCCCAAAACCTCACATCCAATGTCTGTCGGCACGTGTGTGCCACGCCCATTCCTGTGCCCGTCATGGTTCTGTTGGCCAAATGATTGTATCATGTTTTTGAATATGGTTAATATGTTTAGTTTAGCATTTCATTATCACTAATCTTTATACTATCAATATAGCATTTCTACTTATACTTATACCTTTGGTGATATATGCCTATTGGTTTTGATATGAGCTTTCTATCTTAAATTTAATCGAGTTGCCAAAATCAAAACTATGTTTTTGATTGTGGTTATTCAATTAAGTTTAATCATTATGATATCACTAACATTTATGCCATCACCTTAGCACTTATACCTAAACTCAGCATTGTCCTAATGTACACTAAACTTATCACACTTGCTACTATGTATATTGCTTTGTTCGTCTAACATGTACATGCAGAAAAGCAATAAGCAAGATCAATGTGGACATATGCAATGAAGAAATCATGGTGGGCCAAAGACGACGGATCCCACAAGATTTCTCTGAACCACCCGACGACATCTCCGGAGCCACGCAGACAGCTGCCACCAAGGGAAAAAATCAGCACCTATCAAAGGAAGAAGCCAAGCCAAGCCATGCCATCATCATTTCAAGACTGAAGAAGCCTGCACCTGCTACAGTATATCTGGAGTCTGTAATGAGTCTTAGAAATAATTGTAAACACAAGAAATGGATGGCAAAATCGAAAGCTAGGGTAGAAATTAGCCCAGGATCATTTTCGGATGCAAACCGGCATACCGACGGTATACCGGTCTATACCGACGGTATACCGATTTTGTTCACAGAAAGTTTTCTGTCTACAAAATCGGCATACCGACGGTATACCGGTTCACACCGACGGTATACCGGTTCAGTAACGTTGAAAGTCCAACGGTCGGATTTCCAGTATTAAATGATCCCAACGGCTATATTTTGAGCCGTTGCAATCCCAGACCGGTATACCGACGGTATGCCGACTCATACCGGCGGTATGCCGACTCATACCGGCGATATGCCGGTCGCTGACTGAAAAGTTGCCTTTGGCTCTTTTCAATGCTTTGGTTATAAATAGCCTTGAACCCCTTCATTCAAGGTTGATGCTTTGAGCCTAAAAATTTCTAAACCACCAAAGCCTATCCACAAACAACTCTACAAAGCTTTCATTTGACATCCACAAATTGTGTTAGAGTTATTGAGTTGAAAAGTGAGATCTTCATCTTATTGTATAAGGAGATCAAAACCTATTGTGAAAGGTTGAAGTTGGGGAGTCTTCGTATCCAAACTCTCGGTTGAAGTTGGAGAGTCTTCGTATCCAAACTCTCGGTTGAAGTCGGAGGGGCCTTCGGATTAAAGCTCTCGTGTAAGAAGTTGGCGAGTTCTTCGGATCCAAACTCGTGTGTAACTATTTGCTCAAATAGTGGATTAAATCCGGAGAGAGTTCCGGGACTGAATTGCCTCTAGGGAGGATACCAGGATACATCGGGTGTCGGTATTGTTATTGCTTCTTCTCTTGCACTTATATTTCTAAATTGCCAATTAGCTTGTGCTAAGTGCGTGATTAGTTAGCTTGACCCTATTCACCCCCCCTAGGGTTCCTACAGGTTCTAGGCTGGATTTTTGAATGGGGTTCGGGCTTAAAGGTTAAAAAAGGATAGCCCAAGGCCCAACCAACTTTTGGTCTTTTGGCTCAAAGTTTTAAAAAATAAAATAGGCCCATTATTCAAAAAAAAATTAATAATAATGAAAATAGTAGAGAAAGAAATAGAACAAGTAATTAAGAAAAATGAATAAATTTTATTTAGTTGAGAAATTTCCAATATATGATATTCATGTTAGACATGTATTTGTTGATATATCATGTGTTTTGCGTTTCAGATTTCAACCTCTCTTCGAACTTCCTTTGTGGTATTTGTTATTAAGGGTTAACCCCTCTGATTTTGTATATCCAGATATCATAGATGTGCCCGAAGATCTACCGTCACTTCCACTTGATTATGATATCTGACAATTCAAAACCAGAGGATCAACTTCCACTTGATTATGATATCTGACAATTCAAAACCAGAGGATCAACTTCTAATAGAAAGTACCACAAAGGAAGCTTAAAAAGAGGTTAAAAATCGAAACGTAAAACACAAACCATAGCAAAAAACACATATCTAACAAAGATAACATATATCGAGAAATGAAATGACAAGTAAAATAATAAATGCATGAGAATTGTTGCAGCTAATTCTTCGAACTGATACATGATAATTACGACTACATAAGTTCATAGTACAAAAGCTAAATAAATTAAAATAGACATTTCGTCAAGATATAAATTTCTTAAAGCTCCATCCTCCATGCACCATACTCCATGGTCCTTACCTTACTCAAGAGGGTAGATACTAGAGACAACAATCTATATGTCTATATAGTGCTCTTATGCCATGGTTAGGTACCCATTTGTATTGTTTTCCACATTTCATATATTTAACATGAATTGCGCCCCTAAGTCCTATCAAGTTGGTAGGAATCTCATTATAAATCCTGCTAAAGTGTTCCCAAATATTGAACCAATTGCAACGACTATGCCCTTCTTCTCCTCCGTGGTTATACCATGTGGTTGCTTCGGTTGAGGTTGTGGACCATGTGTATTGTTGTGGTGATTGTTGTTTATTATCCATGGTATTTGAACCCCGCTAAAATAGTATTGTTGTAATAAACCGTAGAACGGCCTTCCCAATTGACCAAGTCGAAGTGTTCACGGTATTGAAAATTTTGATCAATGTTGATTCACCATTCACAAGCAGCCAAGAACTTAAATAGTAGATATAATCTAATAAGAGAAGAGAGTTGGAATAGATTGGTGTGGTAAAAATGGACAAAATGGGGTCCCATATTTATATTTTTTTAGCTACCCGTAAGGATATTTTGGCATTTTATGTGAAAATGACTAAAATACCCCTACAATTACTCATAAATATCCAAAATTGGGGGTATTTTGGTAAAAATTTACCCCTAACTGATAAATGGGAGGGGTATTTTTGTAAAATATCCCTCAAAACGGTTATACTATAAGAGTTATTCAAAAGTCAAAATGCCTCCCTAACGTATATAAATGGTTATATGGGGGCATTTTGGTAAAAAAAAACTTAATATATTTTTCGTGTCGTGTTCACGTGTCGTACCGTGTCGGCGCAGCCACACGCCACGTCAAGCACGGCTAGCAGCCATGCCTAGCTCTGGATAGCTCTGGCCGGCTATATTCCTATATTGTGTCGTGTCATGCCAGACACGTCTACCATACATGCCAGTGCCAACACAACCACAAGCGTGTCGATGGCATGCCAGATGGCGGCGGCACAATACATCTTACACCTCTAAGTAAAAACAACGTCCGAAGTATTTAAATTGGCTATTTTGGTCTGTGTATCTAAGACTATGCTTCAGTTTAGCACACTGTTAGCTTCACAGGTCATATCATCATCAAAATTTCCATCACATTATCTCTACAAAATCATTTCCTGCTACAAAAACCATCATCTGAAGGGGAATCAATATTTACATCATTCAAGAAAAACTATTAACTTATTTGAGAACAAACATACCTAAGATTTACCGGTAGCATAACCAGTCAAACAGGAGAAAACATGGAATAAGCCACTTCCCAAAAAGTGTTTCCTAGGGCCAAGAATTGGTTGCACGGACATGAAAACAACAAGACACAACCGGAACGACAACAACTTTGGTGTACGGCAGTGTATTTTAGAGTACGGGATTGCCATTCCTTTTCACTCTTTGGCTTAATGGGTCATAGCGATAATACAATTTCCTATAGCAAATTGTACCATCTTAGCTTTTGGTCTAGACTCTTTATAGTCCAGGGGAACTTGGAAGTATCTCCTTGGTTTCATGAGCTTAAACTACATTTTTCAAAAGGTAGGTCTATCTACCCACCAACTGACCGCCTAAGTTTTATGGTATGACCCTATGTTGCATGGACACCGATATGACGACATGGTTAGGATATGATGGCGCGGAGCGCGGACATGCCACCTGTTTTGGTGTGTCCTGGTGTATTTTAGAGTGTTTGGATTGTGTGTGTCAGAAACGACACAGGCCCACAATTCTCGAGTGTCCGTGCTTCATAGCATGACCTTTCCATTCTCATAGCATACCTCAGCTATACAAACTAAGAGCAGATTCAAAACAGTATCTGAAGTTCATTGTTAGTCTATAAATTGGCTACTTTTGGATCTCATGTTATGCTTCAATAGTAGCTCCAATTGTCACATATCAGCATCAGAACCTTCCATTTCAGGTAAAAAAGAAAAAGAAAACTATAACCCATATCCCCATCCTCTCTAGAAAATCATCACCAACCAGCTGAAAACATCAGGTGAAATTTATATCATATCATTTAAAATATAAAATTAAAATTAAAAAAAAAACTACAAGAAATTCACTTTGGGTTTGAGTAGAAACATATCCATTCGAGATTTTTACCAGAGCGACAAATTGGGGAGGAATGGGAGCAAACCCAGATCGACCAACGTTCCCAAAATGGGATATTTCGGTCAAGTCCTAGGAACCGACGTAGACGTGGACGCCGACGGCGAGGAGGAAGATGGTGACGAGGGCGAAGTAGATGACGGAGTGCACGAATATCGACGCGCCGCTGGTCTGGAAGCTGGTGAACTCGACCACCGCGCCCCTCCCCGGGATCTGGATGAGGAGTCCCGGGGAGAGGAGGACGAAGAGGACCACCGCCACCAGCACCGGGCCCCAATCCGCCATTGAAGCTTCTTCTTTCCTTCTTTTCTTCTTTCCGAAAGGAGGAGGAAAGAATTAATGGGCCCAAAGTATCCACCACTTTGGTTGGATCATGGACGTTCTTTTTCACCGTCACATTTGGGTGCATAAGAACAAAAAAGAGGTTCAAGTCTCAATTCTTTTGGGCTCCCAAAAGTTCATGGGGCTTCCACTAGTTTTTTTTTTTTTTTTTTTTAATAAATGTAAGAAAGTGTTTTTATTATTTATTTTTTTTAAATATCCGTCTCAATTTATTTGGGCTCCCAAAAGTTCATGGGGCTTCCACTAGGTTTTGTTTTTAATAAATGTAAGAAATTGTCTTTATTATTTATTTTTTAAAAATATTCGACATTTTGTGGGTTTCTTTCTTTTGGACCAGTGTTTTCAACTTTCAACTTTTACCATTTTTATAAATGGAAAGTAATACGTCGTGGTTCTATCCACTAATTTTCTGACATTCAATCAAGATCTTATGCTTCTTCCCAATAATCACAAGGGTTCAAAAATTGTGAAAGTGACTACTTATTTTATGAGAGTGAAATACATATTATTTTTAGTTTCATCATAGTTTTTTATTGATACAACTATTTTAAATATTTGAATATATAATACTTTATACTTAAAAGTGGACAAATTTACACTTTTGCGTTTACATGTTAATATGATATTATAAAAGGGCTTCAAAACGGCTCAAGCTTGAGCTAAGTCGTGTATATCATCAACCATTATATATATATATATATATATATATATATATATATATATATATATATATATATATATATATATATATATATATATATTAAAATTAACTACCTTTTTCATTTTCTGTGTAGGTAACCGAACCATCTCTCACGTAAAAAATTAAAAACCACCCGATACTAGAATATATTTAAAATTAAAATTATGTTTAAACTAACTACGTAACATTATCTAATTAAACACATATCCAGAATTAAAAATAATAATGATAATAAATTATATTTAAAATATTGTAATATAATTTACATTTTTATATACTTTATTAATATTATTATTGATTTTTTTATACGTGCAACCCACGTGAACTTGACTAGTGTTAATAGAAAGTAATGGAAAAGTAATAAAATGAATTATAATAATAACAAAAACTAATCATATAACTAAAATATTAATTATTAGTTATTAATTACTAATTATTAGTGTTTACAAGGAATTAAACTTGGACTACTTAGATAATACAGTAGTCGGATCAATTTTGGGTCCCATTTTTAAAACAGTGAGGTAAACAACAAATAACTTAAAAGGAATAAAACTATAACAGGTGCTGCATTAATTCAATTGAAGGTTAACTTGGAGAGAATATTGTCCAACCATGTGGATCCATGTTGATTCTAGTCTCTAAGATTAAAGTGAATTGACTTCAAAAGGGAATAATAACGCATAAAATGTCAAACAAGATGAAAACTACAAAATTTTAAAAGCACAAGACAATGACACATTGACACAAAGATGAAAACTACAAAATTCTAAGTGAATTGATATTTGGTAAAAGGAATTTGGATTTGAAAATCCAAAATTTAAATTCAAATCCAAATCATGAATTTTCAAATCCAAATCCATATCCAAATCCAACTCCAACCAAACATAGGATTTGGTAAATTATAATTTAAAATATTAATTAATAAAATAAAAAATAAATTAATTAATAATTAATTAATTATTATAATTATAATTATGATTATAATTAATAATTAAATTATTATTATAATTATGATAATAGTTATGATTAATAAATTATTAATTAAGATTATAATGATGATTAATAAATATTTAATTAATTTTTTAATAATATATTAATTATTAAATTATTAAATAGTAAATTATTAATTTCGATGATAATCTATTATTTAAGATTATAATAAAATAGTAATTTATAATTTATAATCGATTATAATTAAGACTAATAAATTATTATTTAAGATTATAATTAAATACTTATTTATAAATTATTAATTAAAATTATAATTATGATTTAATAAATTATTATAATTATGACTAATAAATGTATAAATTATTTATTAAGATTATTATAAAATATTAAATAAAAATTATAAATTCATAAATTATTAATCAAGATTAAAATTATGATTAATCAATTAATCAATTATTAATTAAGATTATGATGAAATATTAATTAATAAAATTAATAATTAAACATTAATTATTTAAGTGATGAACGTATTTACATTAATTAAGAATAAAAAATTAATATATAAAATAATACCTAATCATTACTTATTTTTAATTAACTTTATTTAATTAATTATCAATTAAATATTTAATAGGACCATAAAATTATTTTTTTAAAATCCAACTTTCTTTCTTCAAAATCCAAAATTTGGATTTGGTACCTACTTTCCATATCCAAATCCAATTCTAACCAAACATAGAATTTCATAGATTTGGCTCTAAATCCATGAAATCTTAAATTCCAGCTCCAAATACGTTTTACCAAACAGGCCCAAGAAGAGTAACTAATATTGTGTAGCATCCACTTTTTCATAGAAGGGTATTTCAGTCATTTTAGCCATTTTGGCCTTTATGTGAATCTCTGAATATGTTGACTCTTGATTGTGCTAACAACTGGTTTAACCTTAGTGGACATGTATAGGGGCCTAACCATGCATTAGAATGGTTATTTCATTTTTAGAAATTTTTTATGCATTAGATTATTTTTAAGGCTTTTATTTATTTATTTAGCCTTTTTGCATGCAGGCCTTTAAGCTTTTTGACTTGGGCCCATTTCTAATTGAGAAGGAGTTGGCCCAAGTGAAACCCTAACCCCTAGAGACCCCCTTGGCCGCCCAACACAGCAGTACCCCCTCCTCTTTTCATCATTTGTGAAATTTTGAGCCTCCACAAAGAAACTCTAAAAGATCCATCTCTCCAAAACTCAAAATTCCTTCATCCGGAGTCCGTTTCTTCCCAAACGAACTCCATTGCGCTCGTCGAGGAGAGGAGGATCTGCTGGAGCATTTCTGGAGTGGAGACGAAGGTTTTTTCTGGAGGAAAATCGGCCGACCCGACAACCGAGGAGCCCCGATCATTGAGTTTTGACACTCAATAGGTAAATCCTAATCTACCATTGTAAATCTAGTTTTTCCTTCATTTTTGCATCCATATAGGTGCCCTAGTCTTGCCCACGAAATTTGGTGGGATTTCGACTCCGTTTGATGGAGGTATCGGACACGTGTCGGCCCTTTACGACACGTGTTTGACGAAATGCCGCTTAGGGTAGAAAGTTGTTGTTTTTCGATTCTGACTTCATGGATGTTTAGATAATAAGATTTTGATAAACTTTTGTGAAGACGGATTTGGATTTGACATCGTTTCAGCAGCGTTTCGGGCAACGGACGCACGTGCACGGATCCCTTGCACAAGGCCGTGCGTGCCCTGCTGTCCGCGTGTGATTGCTCGATGCACAGAGCGTATTTTTGAGTAAAAATTTGTGAGCACGTCGGGGCAACCTCTGCCCTCATGCTCGTAAAATTTTACAACTTTTCGTTGAGCTAGCGCGGAGAAATCGCGCGTGCACCGCTCAGCCACTGTGCATTCAGCCTGTCATTTTTGTCGCGGAGACAGATTTCGTGCGCGCACACCACGCAGTGAAGACCCATTCCAGGACCCAAAACATGTCAACCTAGACCTAGACGACCCGTAGGACGAACCCCGAGTCGCGGCGTGGCCCGACGAGGGAGCAGCGAGGCCGGAACCACGTGCACGAGGGCGCGCAGCAGGCCGCGCGGGTGCGGGGGCTGCGTGCGCTGCTTCGGGCGGCGTGTTGCCGTGTCATTGTATCCTAGACCTACCCCAGGACCCCCCCAGTTATGTGCACAAGCACGTGGCGTTTCGTTGCGTGTGCGGCGCTCAAACGAGCGAGAACGCACGAGTACCATGCGGTATCGGGAAATTCCGATACGCGTTCTGTGGACACGACACGGACACGATTTCGAACCCGAGAGTATACGAACGCATCACGTGGGTCGAGACCAACGTGTATGCCGAGTTTCGTGAGTTCGTTTGGTGTATTTTGCATTTTGGGTCGTTGTGTGAATTGGATGAGATTCTTTGATTTCGATTTTTCGAGTTAAATGTGATATTTTTGATTTCCAGCTTCTTAGCTTCTAAAATCTGAGTTTTCAGGACTTATATGAGTTTTCAGATTTGTGGGAACCAACGCTTGGGTTTATTTCATAATTTTTTTTATCAATTATGAGTATTTGCACTTTTCTATATATATATATATATATATATATATATATATATATATATATATATATATATATATATATATATATATTTTATATATGTATATATATTTTATTATATATATATATATATATATATATATATATATATATATATATATATATATATATATATATATATATATATATATATATATATATATATATATATATATCCCGTTGAAACCCATTGCTATGTTCATATGCGTTGAGAATAGGTCGAGGGATTTAATTCCAGATTTCTGATTCTTCAAACAATTTCAACCATTGCGAATCTTTCTATTTAAGAGTTTGTATATATATATATATATATATATATATATATATATATATATATATATATATATATATATATATATATATATATATATATATAGCTTGTAATTTTATATATATGTATATAATAGTATATTAATTTGGGTAATACCATGGGTATGTTTTACTGTTTTTAATCTCAGATTTACCCCATTTCAGTAAGCACCAGAACACACACACACACACACACACACACACATCATCTTTTGTTAGAAATAGGATTTGGTTGTATTGTATATACACATGTGTGTGTATATACCTATATGTATATAGGTTTTATGCTTGGAAACTCTCTTGAAATAGATTATAGTTGTGTATATAACTATAGGAGTACTAGGACATATTTGGTTTGTCATTTTGAGCCTAGTTTAGTCGAATTGGCCGACAAGTTGACCAAATTGACAAAAGTCAACTTCGAGTCAAACTTGATCCAATTCAACTCAAACGAACTCCAAATGACCTAGAATTTTGTGTATGACCTAGAAATTAGTAGACGGACTAGTTGACCCAGGTTTGACCAGGTTTGACCAGCGTTTACCAGGGTTGACCAGGGTTGACCAGAGTTGACCGAGGGTTGACTTTGACCAAAATGGACCTAGAAGCATGTAGTCTTGCATTGTAGCTATTTCTTTTGATATTGTGGATTTGTTTGTGACATGTGTGTATTTTAAATAGGTTTACATTGCCCCAGTTTAGTTACACCTCATCATCAGCAGTTCGATTTGCCAGGCGAGTACATTCTCTGATCTTTTCATACTTCTTTGGATATGTTATCTTGTTATAGACTAGTATACTTGATGCTGACACGACATACACACAGATTAGTACCCTATGGATCTTTTCATGCGATGTTATCCCCTCGGATACATCGAGTATGTCATGTTCATGTACTTTATCATGGCCATCATGTACTCCATGTATTCATATTTATCCATGTGCACTCATATGTTATTCATGTACACTCATGACCATATGAGCTCCATGTATACAGCAGTTGTTATCCATGTGCAATAACATAACATGCATTGATCCTTGTGTATTGATTGGAGGCAGGGAGAGTGTAGTTGGTTATGTGATCATTATTCCCAGTAGGTATCCATGTGCACTCCATAGTTGTATCCATGTGCAACCCAGACCGTTTACATAACCAAGTCATGCTCTGAATCATGTAGAAGGTTATATTTCTCTATTTATCATATTATATCTCACTTAATATTCTCTCTCTTGTTGATTTCCTTTACAGCGATTCATGTATAGTTTTCTATAGCTTGCTTTATATGTCCATTCCTACTATGAACTGTTGTGAGAGATATGTGCTCGTTCCGTCTTGAATGGGCATGTTGAAAATTTTACAGGTATTGATGAGGAGTACTGCCCTACTTATTATGGCATTGGCTTAGATGACACTGGCGATGTGGACCCTCAGGAGGATCCAGCAGTCGCTGAGGACTTGCCTATAGTCTAGCTGAGACTTATTTTTTATTGTCTTTCCACTTGAGACTTATGAGTTGTACTTGAGATTTATTCTGGTGGTTTACACTTAGAATTATATTTATGTTGAGACTCTCTTGAGATTCATTCTTCTATTCCATCTTAGTATTGTGATTGAGTTACTTATTATTTACTCTCCATTCGGAGCTTATTTTAGACTGTGTTAGATATTGTGACTCAGGACAGCGTTCTACCGTCGACACTGCGGCGTAGGCTGGGCGTTCGTCACTTCTCGTGCCCTTACACTAGGTGTAGGTCGTGACACGTTTTTAGTGGTGGCCCATGCAGGTCGTAATCACAACTAGTGTGATTCGTAGTGGTACTCGAACTAGAGTATCATTACAGCCTGCAATAGGATATAGGATATAAGTTAAGGTACTCAATAACATTAGGAAAACTCTTATCAATTCTTGTTGTTAATTGTCTCCTTTTGAAAACAAATGTCCTCCTTTGATGATTTTGCTTCTTTTCAGTAATTGATTCCTTGTTTGATCTGTCTTCAGGATGGTGGAGACACGATCGCAGCGCTCTGGTCTCAGGGATACCACGGAGAGGTCGACTACTTCTCGTCCGACTCAGCAGGCCCCAGGGACCACAGTGCCTCTTGTTCTAGCTCAGGTGGGCCCATCTGCTACTTTTGGGGTGCTCCTCCACCAGCTCCGAGGACTACCCCAGGAGTTCAGGGGATGCTACCACCACCGCCCCAGGGGACAGTTGATGCGGCGCAGTATTTCGCTTTCATTCAGCAGATGATGGAGATGCAGCGACGTCAGTCGGAGGACATGAGGCAGGGCATTGATAATGCCCACCAGTTGGCAATGGTGGCAGTAGAGAAGGTGACTGCCCAACCCCGAGGAGGGCAGATTCAGCCTTACCAGCCGAGGACTCCAGGTATTCAGGAGTTCCAGAAGATGAGGCCGCGGGACTTCAAGGGTACGGAGGGTATCCTTTACGCGGACGACTGGATCGAGCACATAGAGGAGATTTTTTGTCTCGCAGAGATACCGGCTAGACTCCAGGTGGAAGTAGCAGGCAGTATGATGCAGGACCTTGCCCGCACTTGGTACCAGACCGACCCCAGGGTTGGTACTACGGGGCAAACTAGGGAGGCTTTTAAGAAGCTTTTCAAGGAGAAGTTCTTCTCTGATACTGCACTTAGCACGTTGGAGACGCAGTTTGAGAACCTGGTTCAGGGGAACCAGACTGTAGAGGAGTACGCCGGAGAGTTCTGCCGCCTGGACAGATTTGTGGAGGGCCTTAGTGAGACAGCAAAGGCTAGGAGATTCAGGAAGGGTTTGGTTAAGGAAGTCAAGTTCTTAACCAAGAGCAACAAGAATGCTACATTTGAGGAGCTTTTGATGGGAGCCATGGCAGCAGAAGATGATCTGGAGCTGAAGCAGAAGAGAGGTCGTGATTCCCATGCAGCCGGTGGCAGTGGAGGACCGGCCAAGAAGCCCCATTTTCAGCAGCAGCATCAGCAGAGGTCTTTCCAGCAGCAGAGGCCATTCCAGCAAGCACAGCAGAGACAGGGTCAACAGGCACCGAGATAACAGCAGGCTACCACTTGTGACTTCTGTAAGAAGCCAGGGCACAGGTGGAGTGAGTGCAGGAAGAGGCTAGGCAAGTGCCTACTCTGTGGTTCGAGCATCAGTTGAGGGAGTGTCCTGAGGCTTTCGGGCGTAAGGGACAGGAAGCAGGAACCAAGGCTCCAGTGGAGCAGCAGAGGGGACCCTTGCCGACTCAGTAGTAGAAGTTTGTTCAACACCAGCATCAGACTAAAGGAGGCCAGCAGGGACGAGCTTTCGCCATGGCAGCGGAGGATACCGAGGCAGCAGGCGATCTGATAGCAGGTTCTGTTCTTATCGACTCTTTTCCCGCATTCGTATTATTTGATTCGGGTGCTTCCCATAGCTTCGTGCCTGTATCTTTTGCCATTAGACACCAGCTTTCTTCTGAACCTTTGCCTAGGACTTGCAAGATCACGACTGGGGGTGGTATTATCCTCGTCAGTAATGTTTGCAAGGATCGAAGAGTAGTTTTGGAAGGCCGAGAACTGGATGTGAGTCTACTCGTGATGCCACTACCAAACTACGATATTGTACTCGGTATGGATTGGTTGAGCAGGCACTATGCCAGTATAGATTGCCGCGGGGGTAGAGTTCTTTTCAGCATGCCAAGAGAGCCAGAGTTCGAGTTCACCAGGCGGGAGTCAGAGCAGAGCAGCAGAGTTTTCTGCGGAGTTTCAGCAGATGAGCAGGGCGTGCCACATCCACTGATAGCTGAGTTTATAGATGTGTTTCCGGAGGAGTTGCCAGGGTTGCCTCCGGACAGGGATGTGGAGTTCTCTATAGACTTGGTACCCGGTGCAGAGCCGATATCTCAGCATGTCTATAGAGTGAACAACAGTGAGCTTGCAGAGTTGAAGAAGCAGGTGGATGAGTTACAGGACAAGGGCTTCATCCGATCGAGTTCTTCACCATGGGGTGCGCCAGTACTTTTTGTACCGAAGAAGGATGGGTCGGTAGGATGTGTATCGACTACAGGGCACTCAACAGCCTCACGATCAAGAACAAGTACCCGCTGCCGAGGATCGATGACCTGTTCGATCAGCTGAACTGATCGAAGGTATTTTCCAAGATTGATCTGAGGTCAGGATATCATCAGGTGAAAGTGAAGAAGGAGGATATTCCGAAGACAGCTTTCAGGACTCGGTATGGCCAGTTTGAGTTCATGGTGATGCCGTTTGGGTTAACTAACGCCCCGGCGGTGTTCATGAACTTGATGAACAAGGTATTCCACCAGTACTTGGACAAGTTCGTGGTGGTGTTCATCGATGACATTTTGGTGTATTCGAAGAACCCAGAGGAGCACGAGGAGCATTTGAGAGTGGTTCTGGAGACTCTCAGGAAGGAGCAGCTGTACGACAAGTTTTCGAAGTGTGAGTTCTTCTTGGATCTAGTTGATTTCTTAGGTCATGTGGTGACCAGAGATGGGATCTCAGTCGACCCGAAGAAGATCAGAGCAGTTGAGGCATGGACAACACCGAGTTCAGTCGCAGAGATCAGAAGCTTTCTGGGATTGGTAGGGTACTACATGAGGTTTGTTCAGGATTTCTCCCGGATTGCAGAGCCATTGACTAGGCTGACCCGGAAGGACGCAGAGTTTGTCTCGTCAGAGGAGTGTCAGGTTGCTTTTGATGAGTTGAAGAAGCGACTGACAACAGCCCCGATTTTGATGTTGCCATCAGGATCGGGCGGGTTCACTATCTACAGTGACGCCTCAGGGAAGGGTCTGGGTTGTGTCTTGCAGCAATATGGGAAGGTGATTGCCTATGCATCCAGGCAGTTACGTTCGCATGAGAAGAACTACCCTACCCATGATTTGGAGTTGGCGGCGGTTATCTTTGCTCTGAAGCTGTGGAAACACTATCTATACGGAGAGCGTGTGGAGATCTTCACAGACCACAAGAGCTTGAAGTATGTGTTTACACAGAAAGAGCTCAACATGAGGCAGCGCAGATGGTTGGAGTTGATGAAGGACTTCGATATTTCATTGTAGTACCATCCAGGGAAGGCCAATGTGGTTGCCGATGCCTTGAGTAGGTATCCGGTAGCTATGTGTTTGACGATGGATCATTATCTATTAGCAGATTTGGAGAGTTTGGGGATCGAGGTGATCGTACCAGGAGTTCAGCTGCAGATATGGGGCCTGCAGATTCAGTCAGACTTGATGGAAAGGATCAAGTTAGCTCAGTTCGACGATGTTACTCTGCGGTATATCCGAGAGCAGGTTCGAGCAGGATTGACAGATGTGGAGTTCGTCATTGCAGAGGACGGCACATTGAGGCATGGTTCCAGACTGTGTGTGTCTAGCAGAGAGCTTCGGGAGCAGGTTATGTAGAAGGCCCATCGCTCTCAGTACACTATGCATCCAGGTGCCAACAAGATGTATAGGGACTTGAAGGAGCATGTATGGTGGTATGGGATGAAGCGGGAGGTAGCACGCTTCGTAGCCAGGTGCCTAGTCTGTCAGCAGGTTAAGGCGGAGAGGCAGAGGCCAGGAGGACTGTTGCAGCCATTGCCCATTTCGGAGTGGAAGTGGGAGCACATTACGATGGATTTTATTTCTGGATTGCCGCGTTCATTAGGAGGGAAGACGCGATTTGGGTCATCGTGGACAGGTTGACCAATCGGCCCACTTTTTACCATTCAAAGTGGGGACGTCTACTGAAAAGCTAGCGGAGTTGTATATGCGACAGATTGTCAGGATACATGGAGTTCTGGTGAGCATTGTCTCGGATCGGGATAGTCGCTTTACTTCCCATTTCTGGCGGAGTTTGCAGACTAGTTTGGGCACTCAGCTCAAATTCAGTACTGCGTACCACCCTCAGACGGACGGACAGTCGTAAAGGACTATTCAGACTCTCAAGGACATGCTGCGGACTTGTGTTCTAGATTTTGGAGGATCATGGAAGGATCACCTGCACTTGGTAGAGTTTGCATACAACAACAGTTACCAGGCCAGCATTGGTATGTCACCATTCGAGGCGTTGTACGGGCGTAGATGTCATACTCCCTTGTCTTGGGATGATGTTGGAGAGGGAGCTTTACTGGGATCTGAGATGGTTGTAGACGCAGCTGAGAAGGTAAAGCTCACCAGGGATCGACTTCGTGTGGCGCAGGACAGACAGCGGCATTGGGCCGATAGCCACTGGAGACTGTTGCAGTTTGAGGTATAGCTTAGACTAGGATTAGAATCTGGTTGTTGTGATTTGTTGATATGTGATTATTTTTTTTGTTAATTGAGACCATGCTTGTGCTAGGTTGGAGATATGGTATTCTTGAGGATTTTACCGACTCGAGGCACTATTCGATTTGGTGGAGGAGGGAAGCTTAGCCCACGCTATGTCGAACCTTTCATTGTTAGCGGAAGGGTCGATGACGTGTCGTACAGACTGGACTTGCCTTCTTCCTTAGCGGGAGTCCACAATGTATTTCACGTATCGCAGTTGAGACGGTATGTGACAGATCCTAGCCATGTACTGGACCATTCTGAGATTGAGGTGGGACCTACTCTCAGTTATCCAGAGCAGCCTGTGGAGATTCTGGACCGATGAGAGAAAGTGTTGCGGAACCAGTCGATACCCTTAGTTCGCGTAGCTTGGAAGCATCACTCTCCAGGAGAGTCCACTTGGGAGAGAGAGGATGAGATGCGCGAACGATACCCCTATCTTTTCCAGTCTTGAGGTATGATTTTGTTCTTTCTTAATCATGCAGTTTTGTCTTTAATTTTGAGGACAAAATTATTTTAAGGGGGGTAGAGTTGTAGCATCCACTTTTTCATAGAAGGGTATTTCAGTCATTTTAGCCATTTTGACCTTTATGTGATTCTCTGAATATGTTGACTCTTGATTGTGCTAGCAACTGGTTTAACCTTAGAGGACATGTATAGGGGCCTAACCATGCATTAGAATGGTTATTTCATTTTTAGAAATTATTTTTATGCATTAGATTATTTTTAAGGCTTTTATTTATTTATTTAGCCTTTTTGCAAGTAGGCCTTTAAGCTTTTTGACTTGGGCCCATTTATAATTGAGAAAGAGTTGGCCCAAGTGAAACCCTAACCCCTAGAGACCCCCTTGGCCGCCCAATACAGCAGTACCCCCTCCTCTTTTCATCATTTCTGAAATTTTGAGCCTCCACAAAGAAACTCTAAAAGATACATTTCTCCAAAACTCAAAATTCCTTCATCCGAAGTCCGTTACTTCCCAAAAGAACTCCATTGCGCTCGTCGAGGAGAGGAGGATCTGCTGGAGCATTTCTGGAGTGGAGACGGAGGTTTTTGCTGGAGGGAAATCGGCCGACCCGACAACCGAGGAGCCCCGATCATTGAGTTTTGACACTCAATAGGTAAATACTAATCTACCATTGTAAATCTAGTTTTTCCTTCATTTTTGCATCCATATTGGTGCCCTAGTCTTGCCCACGAAATTTGGTGGGATTTCGACTCCGTTTGATAGAGGTATCGGACACGTGTCGGCCCTTTACGGCAATCAAAATCATATTATCGGACACGTGTTCGACGAAATGCCGCTTAGGGTAGAAAGTTGTTGTTTTTCGATTCTGACTTCATGGATGTTTAGATAATATGATTTTGATAAAATTTCGTGAAGACGGATTTGGGTTTGACATCGTTTCAGCGGCGTTTCGGGCAATGGACGCACGTGCACGGATCCCGTGCACGAGGCCGTGCGTGCCCTGCTGTCCGCGTGTGATTGCTCAATGCACAGAGCGTATTTTTGCGTAAAAATTTGTGAGCACGTGGGGGCAACCTCTGCCCTCATGCTCGTAAAATTTCATGACTTTTCGTTGAGCGAGCGCAGAGAAATCGTCCGTGCACCACTCAGCCGCTGTGCATTCAGCCTGTCGTTTTTGTTGCGGAGATGGACTTCGTGCGCGCACACGACGCAGCGAAGACCCGTTCCAGGACCCAGAACATGTCGACCTAGACCTAGACGACCCGTAGGACGAACCTCGAGTCGCGGCATGGCCCGACGAGGGAGCAGCGAGGCCGGAACCACGCGCACGAGGGCGCGCGGGGGCTCGCGTGCGCAGCAGGCCGTACGGGTGCGGGGGCTGCGTGCGCTGCTTCGGGCGGCGTGTCGCCGTGTCATCGTATCCTAGACCTACCCCAGGACCCCCCCAGCTATGTGCACAAGCACGTGGCATTCGTTGCGTGTGCGGCGCTCAAACGAGCGAGAACGCACGCGTATCACGCGGTATCGGGAAATTCCGATACGCATTCTGTGGACACGACACGGACACAATTTCGAACCCGAGAGTATGCGAACGCATCACGTGGGTCGAGACCAACGTATATGCCGAGTTTCGTGAGTTCGTTTGGTGTATTTTGCATTTTGGGTCGTTGTGTGAATTGGATGAGTTTCTTTGATTTTGATTTTTCGAGTTAAATGTGATATTTTTGATTTCCAGCTTCTTATCTTCTAAAATCTGAGTTTTCAGGACTTATATGAGTTTTCAGATATGTGGGAACCATCGCTTGGGTTTATTTCATAATTTTTTTCATCAATTATGAGTATTTTGCACTTTTCTATATATATATATATATATATATATATATATATATATATATATATATATATATATATATATATATATATATATATATATATCCCGTTGAAACCCATTGCTATGTTCATATGCGTTGAGAATGGGTCGAGGGATTTAATTCAAGATTTCTGATTCTTTAAACCATTTCAACCATTGCGAATCTTTCTATTTATGAGTTTGTATATATATATATATATATATATATATATATATATACATATATATATATATATGTATATATATATATATATATATATATATATATATGTATATATATATATATATATATAGCTTCTTATTTATATATATGTATATAATAGTATATTAATTTGGGTAATACCATGGGTATGTTTTACTGTTTTTAATCTCAGATTTATCCCATTTCAGTAAGCACCAGCACACACACACACACACACACACACACACACACACACACACACACACACACACACACACACACACACACACACACACACATCATCTTTTGTTAGAAATACGGTTTGGTTGTATTGTATATACACATGTGTGTGTATATACCTATATGTATATAGGTTTTATGCTTGGAAACCCTCTTGGAATAGATTATAGTTGTGTATATAACTATAGGAGTCCTATGACAGATTTGGTTTGTCATTTTGAGCCTAGTTTAGTCGAATTGGCCGACAAGTTGACCAAATTGACAAAAGTCAACTTCGAGTCAAACTTGATCCAATTTAACTCAAACGAACTCCAAATGGCCTAGAAATTTGTGTATGACCTAGAAATTAGTAGATGGACTAGTTGACCCAGGTTTGACCAGGTTTGACCAGCGTTGACCAGGGTTGACCAGCGTTGACCAGGTTTGACCAGAGTTGACCGAGGGTTGACTTTGACCAAAATGGACCTAGAAGCATGTAGTCTTGTATTGTAGCTATTTTTTTTTGATATTGTGGACTTGGTTATGACATGTGTGTATTTTAAATAGGTTTACATTGCCCCAGTTTAGTTACACCTCATCTTCAGCAGTTCGATTTGCCAGGCGAGTACATTCTCTGATCTTTCCATACTTCTTTGGATATGTTCTCTTGTTATAGACTAGTATACTTAATGCTGACACGACATTCACATGGATTACTACCCTATGGATCTTTTCATGCGATATTATCCCCTCGGATACATCGAGTATATCATGTTCATGTACTTTATCATGGCCATCATGTACTCCATGTATTCATATTTATCCATGTGCACTCATATGTTATTCATGTACACTCATGACCATATGAGCTCCATGTATACAGTAGTTGTTATCCATGTGCAATAACATAACATGCATTGATCCTTGTGTATTGATTGGGGGCAGGAAGAGTGTAGTTGATTATGTGATCATTATTCCCAGTAGGTATCTATGTGCACTCCATAGCTGTATCCATGTGCAACCCAGACCGTTTACATAACCAAGTCATGCTCTGAATCACGTAGAAGATTATATTTCTCTATTTATCATATTATATCTCAGTTTATATTCTCTCTCTTGTTGATTTTCTTTACAGCGATTCATGTATAGTTTTCTATAGCTTGCTTTATATGTCCATTCCTGCTATGAACTGTTGTGAGAGATATGTGCTCGTTTCGTCCTGACTGGGCATGTTAAAAATTTTACAGGTATTGATGAGGAGTACTGCCCTACTTATTATGTCATTGGCTTAGATGACACTGGCGACGTGGACCCTCAGGAGGATCCAGCAGTCGCTGAGGACTTGCCTATAGTCTAGCTGAGACTTAGTTTTTATTGTCTTTCCACTTGAGACTTATGAGTTGTACTTGAGATTTATTCTGGTGGTTTACACTTAGACTTCTATTTATGTTGAGACTCTCTTGAGATTCATTCTTCTATTCCATATTAGTATTGTGATTGACTTATTATTTACTCTCCATTCGGAGGTTATTTTAGACTGTGTTAGATATTGTGACTCAGGACAGCGTTCTATCGCCGACACTGCGACGTAGGCTGGGCGTTCGTTACTTCTCGTGCCCTTACACTGGGTGCGGGTCGTGACATATTGCTAGCTTAAGACTTTCAAATCAAATGTTTTAAAAACAGGACAAATGATGGAACCACAAATCTATGGTATATTTGATCGGGTTCAAGTGGAATTCAAATAGGTTTATTTTGGTTTGGTTTGATTTGATTCAAATAGATAAGATATCAATATTTACTTGTTTGTTTGGTTTTTTTTGGTTCTTAGTATGTTTGGATTGATTTGATTTGATTTTATAACTATAAGGTATCTCAAAAGCAAATGGTCCAAATCTCACGTGATAGTTTTTTTTTTTTTTGAGTTTGTTTAAAAAAAGCTAAATTATAACTTGATACCCTCAACTATTCGAGTTTTCTAACTTAATACCCTCAGCTTTGATAAATATCAACTTTGATACCCTAAATTTTAAAAATGACGAAATTATCTCTCCTCTCCCCCCCTCCCACTACTAGTTGTCACCACCCTGTGGTTGCGGCCCCTTCCCGCGTTGCACCACTAACCCCGCCCCCCTCTCTCTACGTCGCGCACCGGCCGTCGCCACGGGCGAAGAGAGAGGGGGGGGGTGCGGTGCAGCCGTAGCGTGAAGAGGGGGCGGGGGCGCCAGGGTGGCGCAGCCGCGGGGTGGGGGCGCCAGGGTGGTGACAGCCGGTGGGAAGAGGGGGGAGGGAAGAGATGAAGAGTAACTAATATTGCTAGCTTAAGACTTTCAAATCAAATGTTTTAAAAACAGGACGAGTGATGGAACCAAAAATCTATGGTATATTTGGTCGAGTTCAAGTGGAATTCAAATAGGTTTATTATGGTTTGATTCAAATAGATAATGTATTAATATTTACTTGTATGTTTGGTTTTGTTTGGTTCTTAGTATGTTTGGATTGATTTGATTTGGTTTTATAACTATAAGGTCTCTCAAAAACAAATGGTCCAAATCTCACGTGATAGTTTTTTTTTAGTTTGTTTAAAAAAAGGCTAAATTACAACTTCATACCCTCAACTATTCGAGTTTTTCAACTTAGTACCCTCAGCTTTAATAAGTAATCAATTTTGATACTCTAAAATTTTAAAATGACGAAATTATCACTCCTTTCCTCCCTACCAACTGTCACCACCCCGTGGTTGCGGCCCCTCCTCGCGTCGCACTCCTAACCCCGCCCCCCCCTCTCTCTACGTCGCGCACCGGCCACCGCCGCGGGCGAAGAGAGAGAGAGAGGGGGGGGGGGTGCAGTGCAGCCGTGGCGTGAAGAGGGGGCGGGGGCGCCAGAGTGGTGCAGCTGTGGGGTGGGGGCGGCAGGGTGGTGACAACCAGTGGGAAGAGGGAGGAGGAAAGAGATGATGAGTAATTTTGTCATTTTTGAAATTTAGGGTATCAAGTTGATACCTATCAAAGTTGAGGGTATTAAGTTGAAAAACTCGAATAGTTGAGGATATCAAGTTGTAGTTTAGCCTAAACAAATCAGATTTGGTCGGTTCAATTGTGTACTGGTCCGGCCGATTTACCAGTTAAAGTTAAACCTCGATTTTGAAAATAAAATATCGGTTCTTAAAAGATCAAGGTTCAAGTTTTGGTGAACCTATTTTTTTGACAAAATTCAATCAGATTCGAACCGATCGCCGGTCCAGTTTGATTCTGACAACACTATTCAAAACCATGTTGCACATAAGAAAATAGACTAGTCACCTAAAGACAATGACATGCACTCAACTACAACCATGGCATGAAACAATTAGCCACGTCCATCCTCGTCTGTAGTAAATATGTACCACTTCATGTGAGACTAATAAGATTCACATACTAAAGTCCACTACCATGGCTTCTATCTCTGCATCTATAAATTTGTACCATAGCCAAAGTTGGCACTAATAACTCTTGTGCCAGGGGCAAGTTCTTAACAGGATAACACACCTGTTAGATGTTCAACTAAGATGTCAGGGGCAAATTCTTAAGCCACACTCTGCTGAGCTATTTGAAACCTGATTGTAACCCTGAACTGACAGTCTCATGCCAAAATATATGTTCATCTACTCCCCTCTAGAAGACTAGAAAAGAGCTGATCCAAGCTTTCTATGTCATTCTTGGTGCAACATCTACATTCTTGGTACACTCTGTTGGTGTTACTATCAACTCTGTTAGCCCATTGTGGATAATTTTTTTTTTCATGTTTTACTGCAGCTCTTTGGAGGAGAACATATGTTCGATAAATGCTTGGCCCACCATTTATCAGTTAGCCTAGGTCTTATCAACTCAAAGACGGAAGCTGCTTCAGTTAATTCCTAGAATAATCTGGAGCATCAGTGCCAAATTCGAGTGTCCTTTGTGGTCAGCGGAAAGAGAGGCATAAAAGTTCTGGCTGGATGACGAAAGACTGGTGAATCGAACCACGGGAGCGTATTATTATTTTCATTTATGGTGGAAATTGGGAGACAGTTTCAAGCACCTCAGCAGTCCAAAATGAGCTTTGATGTGAGGGAAGAGCTTGATCACATATAGCCAACAATGAGAGCCTTCAGAAGGAGTTTTATATTGAGGGTTGAAAAGGGGGTCTCCATATATTCGTGCAGTCCATGAATTCGGCCCACAAAGAAAGTCTTGTTAAATTGCCAGACAAGTTTAGACTGAAAAGACGTCATCACAACAGATATAGGTCTGATACCCAGGCCACCTTTATTAGTTGGGCTGTATCTTTCCCTGATCTCAAGAGGAGACCAACCATAAACTTGTTCCTGCCTTCTGCCATGAGGCGTGCTTTATATCGCACTATTTCATTCATCTCATTACGCTTCCTTGACTCACTTGTATCCGACATGTTTTTTGCATTAGATGGTGTTGAAACTACGGGCCCAGCTACTTTCCTCTTCTTTAAAAATCTAACTCGACATGAATAGCTTCTTTATATTTTAATATGTGAGTTCTATGTCGGTCCAATATCGTCGTACTTTACAATTTCGATGGCCACTGAATATATGCAAAAATATCATTGATGATTATCTTATTCTTGTTCCACAATTCGTCTTAAGCTAGAATACTGGACGGAGATATCCTGATTCTCGGATAAGGAGTTTTTTGAACTCGTCTCTTCCAGGATGCACTTCCATAATCCATAATCTTATCAGTTAGACAATTTGAGATGAGTAATGCTATATGTACTTCCAAAAATTTCATCCCTCCATGTCCTTTCCGCCACATGACACTCTCTTATTGACCCAAGCTAATAAGGGGGGTGGTTGAGGGACATGGATGGATAAGTTTTTGGAGCTACATGAAGCATTTTCCATTGAGATAGCAACAGTACTTAGGGATGTCAATCTCCTCTTCTTCCAGGGAAGGGTGTTATCTGTAATTTGCTATGTTCTTTTACTAGGTTTTTTTTTTATCGAAAATGAGTTAAACAAGTTTGAAAGGGGTGTGCGATAGAGATCAGTCCGAGTGACAGGCTGGGGAATGATACTACAGATGAAAGAATTGAATTGCGTGCACATAGATACCAACATTGTGTACACAAAAAGCTTGAGATCGTTTGTGCATATAGAAATGACCTCAACAACCAAATTGAGAATATTATGTAGATGATGTCCTACAGAATTATCAGTGAGGCTACAAGGAAGATGATGATCTGTGAATTTCAAACAAAAAGCAAAACCCATCAAAACTTGAGGAAACTAAACCTACAACCAAAAAAAAAAAAGAAAAAAAAAAGAAGATACATGGAATAATGTGAAGGAAGAAAAACATCAAGTAAAATAGGATTGGGTACCAAGTTTAGGATCTAACTAGACTTTGGGTACTGGATTTTTTCGTTTTTTACTTTGGATACTCGAATTTTTTTGGTGACATATTTTAGTAACGAAAATTCGTCATTAAAAGGCTCATTGGGTCTCTGAAAGTCCAATTTAGTCACTAAAATGTGTCACCAAAAAGTTTGAGTATCTAAAGTCTAAAACGGACAAATTAAATACTCAAAGTCTAATTAAATATAAACATGGTACAGTACTTATATAAAATAATCTATAGTAAAATGGACTCAACCCAATAACAAGCTAACAAAGTGGCATAGATCCGTTCATAGAGTAGCATATTCCAATTAGCTTTTAGGAGTACAATCCAAAACTTGTATATATCTGATTAGAATAAAAACATTGTATAAGTGTGGATTCTTAAGTCTAACCTGTCAATATCTGCGTGTACATATAGAACTATTATTTGCTCTATAATATATCTCTTGATGCTAAGGTTAGTCATGTGCAGGATCAAAATCACATCACACAATCCTTATGACCTGTAGTGCTAAGCTACTACCTACCTTCAACATGTACCACGAGCTTGAAAACTTAATTAATCTCTAGGTCCTTATCATAATCCTATAAAAACAACAACCAACGCATGCTTCCTTATCATAATCCTATGGGAAAACACAACCAACACGTCTTAAGTAATAATTAGTCTTTAGATCCTTATCATAACCCAATAACCTCTCTCTCCTTCACATGTAGGGATGGAAAGCAAACAAACATTGGTTGGTTGGTTGCACATCCACATCCGTAGCTCGTTCAAGAACTAAACGAGAAACATACTTAAATTTTAGACGTCATGATCAAGGTTTGCAAAAAAACAGATTATCATGATGCAGATAAGCTATACAAAAGAAATAATACTGTTAAATTTCAATGACTTGTTGATTAACTAATTTTACCAAAATAAATCGGATTAACATAAGGGGATATTTGGTATACGGAATACTATATAGCCATAAATTCTATATTTTTGGGAATTAAATTTCAAGTAATTAAATTTTACGAAAAATTATATTTTCATGTTTGGTGACTATATAAATATTTCGAAAAAAAATAAAAATGATAAAAACGAAAACGAGAAACCAAAAAATGTCCAAAAAGGGAAAAAGATCAAAAATGAAAAAAAGATAAAAAACAAAGTTGACAAAATAATAAAACACAAGAAATCAAATAAAACGATAAAAAAAATGACAAAAGAAAAAAAACCAAAAAATGACAAAAGGGACAAAGAGACAAAAATGAAAAAAAGGACAAAAAAGTGAAAAGAAGCCACCAAAAAAAGTGATCAAAAAATGACAAAAACGACAATAATGACAAAATACAACAAAAAAGATAAAAAGACTAAAAAGAAAAATAGAGAAAATACAAAAAGAAAAAAAAAAACAAAAACAACAAAAGATGAAAAAAACAAAAAAGGACCAAAAATGACAAAAATGCCAAAATCTAAACCAAAACCAAAAATTGACAAAAAGAAAAAAAAAAAGACAAAAGACGACCAAAAAGACAAAAAATGACAAAAGGGACAAAAAAAAAATACAACAAAAACGACTACAAAAAAGCGAGAAAAGACAAAAAAAAAAAGATAAAAAACGACCATAAAACGACAAAAAGACCAAAAAAGAAAAGAAACGACGAAAAAAAAACCAAAAAAACGAAAAAAGATAAAAACAAAAAAAATCCCTTAAAATGATCAAAAAAGGAAAAAATTTACCATTTTTTTTGCTCGGAACAAAAAGAATATACACACATATTCTTAAGGGATATGATTCCCATGTTTATGGGTGAACTATTTACCCCGGATATTTTTAGTTCCCGCAGTAAATTTTTTATCGCCCAAACAAACATGGTTATAGATTTCTACCCTAGATTTTTCCCATAAAAAAATATCGCGTACCAAACGCCTCACAAGGATTAATATCTATATGGTAGTTACAGACAAAAAAATATAATTATTTTTAATTAAAGTTCATATAAAAAAAAGTGAGGGCATGCCAGTTGCGGGTGTAGATGCGCCTATATATATATATATATATATATATATATATATATATATATATATATATATATATATATATATATGACGGGACTTTGCCCCTACCCCCCCTCCGCGGAACTTTTGATCCGCGTTACACACACACACACACACACACACACACACACACGTGTGTGTGTGTGAAAGAAAATAATTGTGCTGGACGCTCCCACAGGGAATCGATCTCCTGACCACTCGTGCTGTATGCCTCACCACTACCACTAGGCTAGAGGGTCGTTGGCTATTAGGGGTGAGCGTCGGTATAATCAATCGATATTTGGTCGAACTTTTCGGTAATTTTTTTAATCGGTATTTAAAACAACAATACCAATATCGTACCATCTAGAATCATTTTTTTGTTTCAGTTAAATCGGTATTCGGTCGATTTTTGTTCGGTATCTGTATTTTACCAATTAACATTTGATCAATCAACGTACTTAATATTGTAGAACCACTTAACATATAATATAAATATTTTTTTACTTTTTGGAAGCATTAAATTTTAAAGCCAAACCTCTATCAACCAAACAATTAATCAAATTATTAGAACAATATGTAACAAGTCGCAAACACATAAAAATGAGTTTAGAAGATCAAACACAAGTTTAATCTTTAGTATAAGTTTAAATAACCAAAATTTACTTCAAAATTCTATGAGAACACAAAAATATAAGCTCAAAAACTCAATTTTTAGCATTCTTAGCATAACTTCAAGTCCACTAAAATTCATTCTAAGTTCTAAGAAACTGACCAAAACAAAGATAAAAAATAAAAATGAGTATTATAAAATTAATCAAGAACAAGATTTTGTTCGGTTCGGTTCGGTATTTTCGGTATGGTATTACACTCCAACCGTTACCACTACCATTATACCATATTTTAGTCGGTTCGACAATTCTGTATCGGTACATAATTTTGTTTGATTTTTGGGATATTTTTAATCGATATTCGGTCGTTTTTCGGTATCGATCGGTATTTGCTCACCCCTACTAGCTATATATATATATATATATATATATATATATATATATATATATATATATATATATATATATATATATATATATATTTGAAAGAAGGTAATTGTGGCGAATGCTTCCACCGGGAATCCATCTCCTGACACACACACACATAAATATATATATGAGGGATCCACATATCCTCACTTTTGCATCCTCCAAGCATCCCATGATGAGACCCATTGGATCTTGTTTAAGTCATCTAATCTTAACCGTTGAAAATGTCACGACCCACACCCAGTGTAGGGGCATGAGAAGTGGGTACGTCCAGCCTACGCCGCAGTGTCGGCGGTAGAAACGCTGTCCTAGGTCACAACATCTAACACAGTATAAGTATAACTGTACAAGATATACTCTCCGCACGGAGGACAAATAGAAGGTACATCTCAATCACAATCTAAGGTAGAAATAGCACGATATCATAGATATGAAAATCTCAAAGGAAGTACAAACAGAAAGGGAAATAAGTCCAAGTGTCTATACGACACAATAACAACAACAAAACATAATACATCTCAAGTCTCAAAAGACAACAACAAAGTAAGATAAAGTCTAACTAAACTAGTCTAGGCAAGTAGGGGTGATATCATCAGCTAAAGCTGGGTCCTCCTGAGAGTCCAGCTCGCAAGTGTCGTCTAGGGCCGCTCCATAGTACGTAGGACAGAAATCCTCGGCGTCATCTGTAATATTTTCAACAGGTCCAGCCAGGACAGGAACGAGCACAATACATCTTATGCAGTTCATATCATGGCAGGAAATATAAAGCATGCAAAAGAGTAAGATACATGAACTGTAAGAAGATGTACACGAAAACAAGAGAGATATTTATAAACTGGAAATATATATATGATAAGTAAGAACTGTAAGTGACTAGTGATTCAGAGCACACGACGGTTATGTAAACGGCACGATGTTGCACACGAGTAATCTACAGAGGTTCACACGAGTAAGATTGATCACATAACTACTTCTACTCTTCGTCCCCAATCAATACACAAGGATCCAGTCAAGTTATGTTATTACACATGAAGTATAGTTGTACATGATGATCATGTGAGAACATGAGAGTATACGATTTTACACGATTTGTACACGAATAACACGAACACAAGGAGTACACGATGATCATGATAAAGTACACGAACACGAAATACCCGATGTATCAGCTAAGGGGATAACATCGCATGAAAAGATCCATATAGTACCAATCCATGATAACAAGTGTCAGCATCAAGTAAAGTAATCTAGAGCATGAATATAAGTCCTAGCAAGTATAAAAAGATCAGAGAATGTACTCGCCTGAAATCCGAATGTCCGTGAGAATATAAAGTCCGAAGCAAGGTAACTAAGTCCTATTTAGATCAACACAAGTCATGATGTATACAAAGGGATTATAATTTGAAGAGTACAATGCATCTACATGTTTCTAGGTCAATCTGGGCCAAGTCAACTCTGGTCAACTCTAAAAGTCAAACTAGGTCAACTCTAGTCAATTTAGGTCAAACTAGTTAGGGTTTGGTCAATCTTGGTCAACTAATCTAATCTAGGCTTAACAAATCAATTCTAGGTTTAACAAGTCAACTCCAATTATTCAACACATAGCCTAGGCAACTAGCTATAATACATACAAAGCTAAACCATAGTCTAGCACTATATTTAACTAGCTAGGCACACACAACCAAGTAATCTAGTATAGTATCACATTCACATTTACATTTTATTCACATATATAAACAATATATATATAGTGTATATATATAGGTACTACATATATATGTATATACATAGAGAATGAATGATGTCACATATATAGGTGGTGTGTGTGTGTGTGTGTGTGTGTGTGTGTGTGTGTGTGTGTGTGTGTGTGTGTGTGTGTGTGTGTCATATACATTGTGTAGAAGTAAGGTAAGGTTAACTTTCAGTTACATACATGTATACATTCATACATGCATATCTACATACATACATATATACACTCATCATGCATATTTACATACATACATATACACACTCATACATGCATATTTACATACATACATATATATATATTAATCTCAGGTTTTCCTTTTCAGATTTTTCTAATCATATAAACCCAGTTTTTAGTTAAGTTGACATATGTGTAAACATGCAAACTGAGAATACCATCTCAGATTTTATGACTCATTCTCAAGTTCATACAAAAAGGAAAAAGCTCAGTTAACCAAATCAACCCCATGTTCCCTATTTTAAATTGGAAACTTAGAACCAAAACTCAAACTCAGTTTCAGTTTTAACATGTAAATCTGATTTCAGTTTTCATAAACATTCAACCCAACAACCCATTTCAAATCAAACAACAACTTACCTATACATGCATCTTTAACCCAACCCAAAACTAAATATCCCAGTTTCAACATCATCCCAAAATCTCAGTTTTAGATTTAAGGCCTGAACTATACTGTTTAGTCAAGAATTTATGGAATTCGAATACAACCCCAGTCCATACGAATCCCAGTTATCTACACATCCTGTCAATGTATTTTTTAAACATGTATATTTCGTATTAAACAATTCAAATGTGGTTAAAACACTAAAACCCAATTTCAGCTTTATACCACAGTTCTCAGGTTTTGTTAATTGCACAACAGTGAATTACATTATTAGATTCATATAAATTCTCAGGTTAAATGCTCTAAACCCAGGTTTCAAGTAACCCACATATGTAACCCAGCATCTAACATACATCTTAATTCAATATCAACATTTAAACATCATAAATTAACATTTCAAAACTCACGAAACAGTGTGAATATTTACAAGTATCAGAACACATGAAACCCGAACATTTTAACCTAAAATTGATTCGAAACCTGAATTAATCATCAATTTAATGTGTGCAGACATTAGATATATATTACACGTATCAGTGGGTGGGGTCTCGTGTCCACATAACTGGACACGAGGTGTCCAAACAGTTTAGAATACGATTTCACACAGAACACACACGACAGCGTCGTACGGTGGGGTCGGGTCGAATTGGACACACCGTGTCGACTCTTAGGTCTTGTGGTCACACATATAGATAGCCTAGGTCTAGGTGAATGCGTCTAGTTGTCTGCATTGTATCCAACGTGCGCCCGGGTGTGATACGAAGTATGTATCGGATGCAATTGAACGTGCGTGTAGGGTTAGTGCAAACCCAGTGCACTCGAGTTATCGTGTCCGACATGACACAAAGTGTCATAAAACTCGAGGGGGGGTCTGTCAGTGATGGTCCCCACCTCTGTGCCAAGTTACATGGGCCCACGTGTCATATTCGAAGAGAAATGAGGGTCGGGTAGCAGGGGAGCACAGAACCCCCTGTGTAGTATCTCGTGCACAGTCTGCGTGTCCAGTTTGGACACGGACACAGCACGAAGTCACCTCAGAGTTAGGGTTTTGTGTTCCTTATCTATAGACAAATCCCTTCAAATAGAATTTAAAATTAGCAATATTAATTCCTATCAAGCATTTCATCGAACACCTATTCAAAAAACCGATACGTATCCGATACGGACACGAAATAGACACGAATTCCTACTAAACTTGGGCTACACCTAGGGAAACCCTAAATGGATGCATCTATGTAAAGAAATCAGGAATTCATTAGGGTTTGTAGGGTTTTACCTATTGAGAGTTCAAACTCAATGTAAAGGGCTCCGAAATAAGAAGTTCTCTCCACAAGCGATGTCTAATTGAGCTCCACTTCTTGCAAACAAGCTTCCACTAGCCTCTACTTCTGAAATGGATCCCAATACAAGAGAGTAGCCTCAATTTGGGGTCAATTTGGATAAAGAGGGAGGAATTTAGGGAAGAACAAGTTAGGGTTTTTTGTAGGTGTTAAAAGAGGCAAGATTTTTCTAAATGATACTTTATAGGAAGGGGGTTTACAATTGTGGCTGCCACTAGATGAATTAGGGTTAGGTTTAGATGTAGATGAGCGGTTAAGGTTTCTCCACCCAATTTCAAGTCCTCCTATTGGTCCGATTAGTCCTAAGTCTTTCTTTTTCACAAATATCCTAAGAAGAAAATATCCTACTTAGAAATATCTAGATATTGTTAATCTTGTCACTTAGTAGGTTATTCTAATCAAGATTCTAAGCTCAAGGCTAATCTAGATTAGGCTAAGATTCTAGGTTAAGTCTCAACTAAACAATTAGCATATATTTAATTAATAAAATTTCAAAATCACCAAAAAGTCAAAATAACCAAAATACCGTCAAGCCAAAAATGTGGTAGTGACAAGTCTACTCTCCTTAAAAGAATTTCGTCCTCGAAATTGAAAGACGAAACTAAACTGATGAGAAGGATAGAAAATCATACCTCAAGGTCCAAAAAGATAAGGGTATCGCTCGCGCATCTCATCCTCCCGCTCCCAGGTAGACTCTTCTGGAGAATGATGCCTCCATGCGACGCGAACTAAGGGTATCGTCTGGTTCCTCAGTACCTTTTCTCGTCGATCCAGAATCTCCACAGGCTGCTCTAGATAGCTAAGAGTAGGTCCTACCTCGATCTCCGAATGATCGACTACATGGCTAGGGTCCGCCACGTACTGTCTCAACTGCGATACGTGAAAAACGTTATGGACTCCCACTAATGCAGGTGGCAAATTTAGCCTGTAAGCTACATCACCGACTCTCCCGCCGATAACGAAAGTTCCGATGAAGTGCGGGCTAAGCTTCCTACCTCCAGCAAAACGTATGGTACCACGTGTCGGAGATATCCTTAAAAAAACCAGATCTCCAACCTAATCATAAACAAGGTCTCAAATTAACTATAATAATCAAACATGATCAATAAAATCACAAAAAAACCTACTTCTAATCCTATTGCTAAGCTGTACCTCAAACTCCAACGGTCTACGGTGGCTATCGACCTAATGTCGATGTCTGTCCTGCGCCATGCGAAGTCGATCTCTGATGAGCTTTACCTTTTCGGCTGCATCCACAACTATCTCAGGTCCCAATAAAGCTCGTTCTCCAACGTCATCCCAAGACAAGGGTGTACGACATCTACGCCGGTACAGTACCTCGAACGGTGATATCTCAATGCTGGTCTGAAAACTGTTGTATACAAACTCCACTAAGTGCAGGTGATCCTTCCAGGAACCTCCAAAATCCAAGACATAAGTTCGCAGCATGTCTCGAGTGTTTGAATAGTCCTCTCTGACTGTCCGTCCGTCTAAGGGTGTTATGCAGTACTAAACTTGAGCTGAGTGCCCAAACTAATCTGCAGACTTCGTCAGAAATGGAAAGTAAAACGACTATCCCGATCCGAGACAATGCTCACCGGAACTCCATGAATCCTGAAAATCTGCCGTATATACATCTCTACTAGCTTCTCGGTAGACAAATCCACCTTGAATGGCAAAAAGTGAGCTGATTTGGTCAACCTATCTACGATGACCCAAATCGCGTCTTTTCCTCCTGGCGTACGCGACAATCCTGAAACAAAATCCATTGTGATGTGCTCCCACTTCCAATCTGGAATGGACAATGGCTGCAACAAACCTCCTGGCCTCTGCCTCTCTGCCTTCACCTGCTTGCAGACCAAACATCTAGCGACTAAGCGTGCTACCTCCCGCTTCATCCCACACCACCATACATGCTCCATCAGATCCCTATACATCTTGTTTGCACCTGGATGCATAGAGTACTGAGATCGGTGGGCCTCCTGCATAACCTGCTCCCAAATCTCTTCATTGGGCATACACAGTCTGGAACCGTGCCTCAATGCGCCATCCTCTGCAATGGTGAACTCCTCATCCACCAATCCTGTTCGAGCCTGCTCTCGGATGCACCACAGAGCAACATCGTCGAACTGAGTCGACTTGATCCTCTCTATCAAGTCTAACTGAATCTGCAGACCCCACATCTGCATCTCTACTCCTGACACTAGTACCTCGATCCCCAGGCTCTCCATATCTACTAGCAAGTGGCGATCTGCCGTCAAACACATGGCTGTCGAATATCTGCTCAAAGCATCGGCAACCACGTTGGCCTTCCCTGGATGATACTGTAGTGCAATATCAAAGTCCTTCATCAACTCCAACCATCTACGCTGCCTCATATTGAGCTCCTTCTGTATAAACATATACTTCAAGCTCTTGTGGTCTGCGAAGATCTCCACACGCTCTCCGTATAGATAGTGTTTACACAATTTAAGAGCAAAGATAGCTGCCGCCAACTCCAAGTCGTGTGTAGGGTAGTTCTTTTCATACGAACGTAACTGCCTGGAAGCATAGGCAATTACCTTCCCATGCTGCTGTAAGACACAACCCAAATCCTTTTTCGAGGCGTCACTGTAGATAGTGAATCCGCCTGATCCTGATGAAAATGTCAGAATCGGAGCTGTCGTCAACCGCTTCTTCAACTCATCAAAAGCGACCTGACACTCCTCTGACCAGATAAACCCTACGTCCTTTCGGGTCAGCCTAGTCAATGGCTCTACAACCCGGGAGAAATCCTGAACGAATCTCCTGTAGTAGCCTGCCAATCCCAGGAAGCTCCTGATCTCCGCAACTGAACTCGGTGCTGCCCACGCCTCAACTGTCGTGATCTTCCTCGGGTCAACTGAGATCCCATCTCCAGTCACAACATAACCCAGGAAATCAACTCGGTCCAGAAAGAATTCACACTTCGAGAGCTTGCCATAAAGCTCCTTCTTTCTGAGAGTCTCTAGAACCACTCTCAAATGCTCCTCACGCTCCTCTGTGGTCTTCGAGTACCCCAAAATATCGTCGATGAACACCACGATGAACTTGTCCAAGTACTGATGGAATACCTTGTTCATCAGGTTCATGAATACCGTCGGGGCATTAGTCAACCCAAACGACATCACCATAAACTCGAACTGGCCATACCGCATCCTTAATGCTGTCTTCGGGATATCCTCCCTCTTCACCTTCACCTGATGGTAACCTGACCTCAGATCAATCTTCGAAAATACCTTAGCTCCGCTCAACTGATCAAAGAGTTCATCGATCCGCGGTAGCGGGTACCTGTTCTTGATCGTAAGGTTGTTGAGTGCCCTGTAGTCGATACACATCCGTACCGTCCCATCCTTCTTCGGTACAAAAAGCACCGGTGCACCCCATGGTGAAGAACTAGATCGGATGAAGCCCTTGTCGTGCAACTCATCCACCTGTTTCTTCAACTCCACCAACTCGTTGTTGTTCACCCTATGGACGTGCTGAGATATCGGCTTTGTGTCGGGTACTAAGTCTATAGAGAACTCAACGTCTCTGTCCGATGGTTGTCCTGGCAAGTCCTCCAGAAAGACATCCATGAACTCTGCTATCAATGAATGTGGTACTGTCTGCTCCTCAACTGAAACTCTGCAGAAGACTCCACTGCTCTGCTCCGCCTCCCACCTAGCGAACTTGAACTCTGGCTCTCTTGGCGGACAGAAAAGAACTCTGCCGCCACGACAATCTATACTGGCATGGTGCCTGCTCAACCAATCCATCCCGAGTACTATATCATAGTTCGGTAGTGGCATTACGAGCAGACTCACATCCAGTTCTCGGCCTCCCAAAACTACTCTCCGATCCTTGCAAATATCACTGACGAGTATAATGCCACCCCCGGTCGTGATCTTGCAAGTCCTAGACAATAATTCAGAAGCAAGATGGTGTCGACTAACAAAGGATACAGACACAAAGCTATAGGACGCCCCAGAATCAATTAATACGAAAGCGGGAATAGAGTCAAGAAGAACAGAACCTGCAATAAGATCTCCAATAGCCTCTGCATCCTCCGCTGCCATGGAGTATGGTCGCCCCTGCTGGCCTCCCCTGGCTTGCTGCTGGTGCTGAACGAACCTCTGCTGCTGGGTCTGCAGGGTTGGTCCCTTCTGCTGGCCTACTAGAGCCTTGGCTCCTCATCTTCCTTTTCCTAGTGTCGGACGAGCCGCCGCTACGGAACAGTCTCTCATCTGGTAGTCCTGTGAACCACACATTAGGCACCTCCCTAGCCTCTTCCTACAGTCATTCCACCCGTATCCCGACTTCCTGCAGAAAGGACAACTGGTGGTCTGCTGCTGCCTGGGGGCCTGCTGCTGCTGCACCTGCCGAAAATGTACTCGGCCCTGCCCCTGAGGCTGCTACTGGAACTTCCTCTGCTGGTGCTGCTGCTGGAAGTGGAGCCTCTTGGCCGGACCCCCGCTGCTACTGGCACCGTGAAAGTCTCGACCTTTCTTGAGCCTCAGCTCAAGATCATCCTCTGCCGCTAGGGCACCCACCAGAATCTCCTCAAAAGTGCACTCCGGTCACGCTTGGTCAAGGACTTGACCTCCTTGACTAAAACCTTCCGGAACCTCCGGGCTTTCGTCGTCTCACTGAGCCCCTCAACAAATCTGTCCATACGGCAGAACTCCCCAGCGTACTCTTCGACATTTCGACTTCCCTAAACTAGGCTCTCAAACTGTGTCTCCAGGGCGTCAAGAGCTGTGCCAGAAAAAACTTCTCCTTGAACAGCTTTTTGAAGGCTATCCAAGTCTGTCCCTCGGTCCCCACTCTAGGGTCTGTCTGATACCAAGTGCGGGCCAGTTCCTGTATCTGGCTGCCTGCCACCTCGATCTGAAGTCGGGCTGGTATCTCCGCCAGCCAAAACATCTCGATATGCTCGATCCAATCATCGGCATATAAGATCTTCTCTGTGTCGCAGAAGTCCGGCAGACGTATCTTCTGGAAGTCCTGGATCCCTGGTGTCCTCGGCTGATATGGCTGCATCTGGGCTGCCTGCGGCTGCACGATAAGTCTCTCTACAGTCATCATGGCAAGCTTATGGGCATTCTCTATGCCCTGCTGGAAATGAGCGGACTACTGTCGTTGGGCCTTCACCATCCTCTGGAAGAAGTCGAACAACTGCCCTGCATCAACTGATCCGGAAAGTGGCTGTTGTCGAGAGAAATCGTGAATGACGGGGAAAATCTCTGTACAGGCGGAGGTGTACCTCCAAATACAGCAAAAATGCCAACCTGAGTCGGCACAACAGGAGCTGCGATCTCGTGGTGCTGCTGAACAGGACGAGAGGTGGCCGACCTTTCGATAGTATCCTCTGGACTGGAGCGATGAGATCGTGTCTCCATAACCATCCTGAAGACATATCAATATAGAATCAATTACTGAGAATGAAGCAAAAAATCAAAGGAGGACAGTTTATTTATTCAAAGGAAAATATTTAATCAACAAGAATTTAGATGGCAAATATTGGATCGGAGTTTTCCTAATGTGATTGAGTACCTCAAAACTATATCCTATATCCCACTGCAGGCTGTAGTGATACTCTAGTTCGAATACCACCACAAATCTAGACCTGTATGGGCCACCACTAAAAATGTGTCACGATCCGCATCCAGTGTAGGGGCACGAGAAGTAGGTACGTCCAGCCTATGTCATAGTATCGGCAGTAGAACACTGTTCTAGGTCACAACATCTAACACATTATAAGTATAACTGCACAAGATATACTCTCCGCATGGAGGACAAATAGAAGGTACATCTCAATCACAATCTAAGGTAGAAATAGCACGATATCATAGATATGAAAATCTCAAAGGAAGTGCAAATAGAAAGGGTAATAAGTCTAAGTGTCTATACGACACAATAACAACAACAAAATATAATACATCTCAAGTCTCAAAAGACAACAATAAAGTAAGATAAAGCTTAACTAAACTAGTCTAGGCAGTAGGGGTGATATCATCAGCTAAAGCTGGGTCCTCCTGAGAGTCCAACTCGCAAGTGTCCTCTAGGGCCGCTCCATAGTACGTAGGACAGAAATCCTCGGCATCATCTGTAATATTTTCAATAGGTCCAGTCAGGACAGGAACGAGCATAATACATCTCACGCAGTTCATATCATGACCGAAAATATAAAGCATACAAAAGAGTAAGATACATGAACTGTAAGAAGATGTACACGAAAATAAGAAAGATATTTGTAAACTGGAAATATATATATATGATAAGTAAGAACTGTAAGTGACTAGTGATTCAGAGCATAAGACAGTTATGTAAACGGTACGATATTGCACACGAGTAATCTACAGAGGTTCACACGAGTAAGATTGATCATATAACCACTTCTACTCTCCCGTCCCCAATCAATACACAAGGATCCAATCAAGTTATGTTATTGCACACGAAGTATAGTTGTACACGATGATTATGTGAGCACATGAAAGTACACGATTTCATACGATTTGTACACGAATAACACAAACACAAGGAGTACACGATGATCATGATAAAGTACACGAACACGAAATATTCGATGTATTCGCTAAGGGGATAATATCGCATGAAAAGATCCATATAGTACCAATCCGTGATAACAAGTGTCATCATCAAGTAAAGTAATCTAGAGCATAAATATAAGCCCTAGTAAGTATGAAAAGATCAGAGAATATACTCGCCTGAAATCCGAATGCCCGTGAGAATATAAAGTCCAAAGCGAGGTAACTAAGTCCTATTTAGAGCAACACAAGTCATGATGTATACAAAGGAATTATAATTTGAAGAGTACAATGCATCTACATGTTTCTAGGTCAATCTGGGCCAAATCAACTCTGGTCAACTCTAAAAGTCAAACTAGGTCAACTCTAGTCAATTTATGTCAAACTAGTTAGGGTTTGGTCAATCTTGGTCAACTAGTCTAAGTTAGTCTAATCTAGGCTTAACAAGTCAATTCTAGGTTTAACAAGTCAACTCCAACTATTCAACACATAGCCTAGGCAACTAGCTATAATACACAGAAAGCTAAACCATAGTCTAGCACTATATCTAACTAGCTAGGCACACACAACCAAGTAATCTAGTATAATATCACATTCACATTTACATTTCATTCAAATATATAAACAATATATATATAGGTACTACATATATATGTATATACATAGAGAATGAATGATGGCACATATATAGGTGGGGTGTGTGTGTGTGTCATATACATTGTGTAGCAGTAAGGTAAGGTTAACTTTCAGTTACATACATGTATACATTCATACATGCATATCTACATACATACATATATACACTCATACATGCATATTTACATACATACATATATACACTCATATATGCATATTTATATACATACATATATATATTAATCTCAGGTTTTCCTTTTCAGATTTTTCTAATCATATAAACCCAGTTTTCAGTTAAGTTGACATATGTGTAAACATGCAAACTGAGAATACCATATCAGATTTTATGACTCATTCTCAGGTTCATACAAAGGAAAAAATCTCAGTTAACTAAATCAACCCCATGTTCCCTATTTCAAATTGGAAACTTAGAACCAAAACTCAAACTCAGTTTCAGTTTTAACATGTAAATCTGATATCAATTTTCACAAACATTCAACCCAAAAACCCATTTGAAATCAAACAACAACTTACCTATAAATGCATCTTTAACCCAACCCAAAACTAAATATCTCAGTTTCAACATCATCCCAAAATCTCAGTTTTAGATTTAAGGCCTGAACTATACTGTTCGGTCAGGAATTTATGGAATTCGAATACAACCCCAGTCCATTCGAATCCCAGTTATCTACACATCCGTCAATGCATATTTTTAATATGTATATTTCGTATTAAACAATTCAAATGTGGTTAAAACACTAAAACCCAATTTTAGCTTTATACCACAGTTCTCAGGTTTTGTTAATTGCACAACAGTGAATTACATTATTAGATTCATATCAATTCTCAGGTTACATGCTCTAAACCCAGGTTTCAAGTAACCCACATATGTAACCCAGCATCTAACATACATCTTAATTCAATATCGACATTTAAACTTCATAAATTAACATTTCAAAACTCACGAATGAATATTTACAAGTATCAAAACACATGAAACCCGAACATTTCAACCTAAAATTGATTCGAAACCTAAATTAATCATCAATTTAATGTGTGCAGACATTAGATATAAATTACACGTGTCAGTAGGTAGGGTCGACACGAGGTGTCCAAACAGTTTAGAATACGATTTCACACAGAACACACACGACAGCGTCGTACGGTGGGGTCGGGTCTAATTAGACACACTGTGTCGACTCTTAGGTCTCGTGGTCACACATATAGATAGCCTAGGTCTAGGTGTCTGCATCGTGTCCAACGTGCATCTGGGTGTGATACGAAGTATGTATCAGATGCAACTGAACGTGTGTACAGGGTCAGTGCAAACCCAGTGCATTCGAGTTATCGTATCCGATACGACTAAAACTCGAGGAGGGTCTGTCAGTGATGGCCCCCACCTCTGTGCCAAGTTACATGGGCCCACGTGTCATATTCGAAGAGAAATGAGGGTTGGGTAGCAGGGGAGCACATAACCCCCTGTGCAGTGTCTCGTACATAGTGTACGTGTCCAGTTTGGACACGGACACAGCACGAAGTCACCTCAGTGTTAGGGTTTTGTGTTCCTTATCTATAGGGCTACAAATCCCTTCAAATAGAATTTAAAATTAGCAATATTAATTCCTATCAAGCATTTCATCGAACACCTATTCAAAAATACCGATACGTGTCCGATACGGACAAGAAATAGACACGAAATAGACACAAATTCCTACCAAACTTGGGCTACACCTAGGGAAACCGTAAATGGATGCATCTATGTAAAGAAATCAAGAATTCATTAGGGTTTGTAGGGTTTTACCTATTGAGAGTTCAAACTCAATGTAAAGGGCTTCGAAATAAAAAGTTCTCTCCACAAGTGATGTCTAATTGAGCTCCACTTCTTGCAAGCAAGCCCCCACTAGCCTCTACTTCTGAAATGGATCCCAATGCAAGAGAGTAGCCTCAATTTGGGATCAATTTGGATAAATGGGGAGGAATTTAGGGAAGAACAAGTTAGGGTTCTTTGTAGGTGTTAAAAGAGGCAAGGTTTTTCTAAAGGATACTTTATAGGAGGGAGGGATTACTATTATGGCTGCCACTAGATGAATTATGGTTAGGTCTAGATGTAGATGAGTGGCTAAGGTTTCTCCACCCAATTTCAAGTCCTCCTATTGGTCCGAATAGTCCTAAGACTTTCTTTTTCACAAATATCCTAAGAAAAAATATCCTACTTAGAAATATCTAGATATTGTTAATCTTGTCACTTAGTAGGTTATTCTAATCAATATTCTAAGCTCAAGGATAATCTAGATTAGGCTAAGATTCTAGGTTAAGTCTCAACTAAATAATTAGCACATATTTAATTAATAAAATTTTAAAATCACCAAAAAGTCAAAATGACCAAAATACCGTCAAGCCAAAAATGTGGTAGTGACAAGTCTACTCTCCTTAAAAGAATTTCGTCCTCGAAATTGAAAGACGAAACTAAGTTGATGAGAAGGATAGAAAATTATACCTCAAGGTCCAAAAAGATAAGGGTATCGCTCGCGCATCTCATCATCCCGCTCCCAGGTAGACTCTCTTGGAGAATGATGCCTCCATGTGACGCGAACCAAGGGTATCGTCTGGTTCCTCAGTACCTTCTTTCGTCCATCCAGAATCTCCACAGGCTGTTCTGGATAGCTAAGAGTAGGTCCTACCTCGATCTCCGAATGATCGAGTACATGGCTAGGGTCCGCCACTGTAGAAGCATGGAAAAGAACATGATTGTTCATACGGCTCAGAACAGGAAAACCATACGGTTCAAAAACAGACGAGGTTCATGCGGCTCAAGAACATCATGCGGTTCAAAAGTCACCAACTTGGACATGCGGCTCAAGCAACACCACGTGGCCTTCTGCGGTTCGCTTCTACAATTGGCCATTAAGCAAAGGCCCTATTTAATGCTCTAACATAAAGGAGAACTGACGGCTCTGACATAAAGCTGCAATAATGACTCTGTCATAATGGTAGACTCCTAAGAAAACGAAGGAAATCTCTGACACAATCCATCAAATTCCAAATCCTTCATGCGGCCTTGACACGTGGACAGTCGCATGTGGCTTAGGCAGAGGCCACCCTATGCGGCTCAGGTAGAGGCCACCGTATGCGACTCAGGCAGAGTCTACCCTATGCGGCTCACGAGGACTATCTTTATGCGGCTCACTGAGAAGCCACCTATCATGCGGTCGCCTACGCTCATGCGGCTCAGATCATCTCCATACGGTTCAAATATTCAGAGGCCACGCCCAAGCAGCCTTGACATGTGGCCAGTCTTATGCGGCTCAGTAGGGAACAATCCTCATGCGGTTCGGATTTCCTAAGTGGCTCGCAGTTAAGACACGTGGCAGAAAATTAGTTTTTCCCATGTCCCTACAGTTAGCAGCATAACAATAGTGGGACACGTGGCATCAAATCGATCAAGATTTATCAACAAATTCCAACAACCAGGTTTAGTGCCATCCTCATAATTACTGGGATCAAATCAGATCATTTACAATCATGCAAATTGAATACGTGGCGGGAGATCCGAGCTTGGCATAATAAATCATGAGGATTTATGGTAATCATCATTAATTGCCCACAGAGATTTGATGCAATCCACATTAATTGCCTAGATTTGCTACAATCAGAATTAATGGCCCAGATTAATTGATCTTTAATCGTCGATTTATCAAGGAGGCAATCATTGCAAACCCTAATGATCGCATCCCACTCCTATAAATAGCAAGGTGCCATTCCCTTGCAAGAGAAGGATTTTCGAGAGCACTAGAGCACCGGAGGAGAGCAGACAAAGAGAGAGAGCACTACAGAGACATCCAGAGAGCCAGCAACTAAAGGCGCAAGGAAGTCTTCCCACACGTCCAAGAGCATTTCTTCACCGGGGCCAAGGTTGCATCCGATCATCCAAGGAGTAAGGCAGAGCTGTCGTCACTTTCCCGAGCCTCTACCGTCACCCCCCAGAATCTAAAATAAATAATTATACTTAGATTGCTGCACCTAGGTTTTCGTCCCTAGGCTTTCTTTGTACAAGCGAGTTTGTATTGTGAAGTAAAATCCAGTCCTCCGATATAATTGTTCTGTTCTTTTATAATTCATGGCAAACACGATGGCGACTCTGCTGGAGACAAACTTCTCCACGACTGAAAAGTTGGTGATGCAATCGGATGCAGCCAAACTTGGCTCCACACAACAGAAGATGGTCGTCCGCTTCGACCAACAGGCGTTTGAAGAAATGCTCTCCGACGAGAGCGCTGGCCCGGTCCAGAAGCGAACCCGCACAAAGAAGGCTCGCAAGGAGTGGAGGCCAAAATCATTTGCTCCTCCCCAAGCTCTGGATGGAGTACTCTCTGCTGCCCAAGACGGCGAAGGCAACTCTCATGCGGCCCCACTTCAAGCCATAGAAGACTTGCTGTCCCCAAGTTCGACAGAGAAAAGCACTACGATGCTGGACTTGCAGGGGCAAAGAGTAATTCTATGTGCTCCAGGAAGAAGCCGAACAAAGGCACTAGCCGCAGGCTGAAGACTCATGCGGCCGAGATTGCCAGCCGCATACATGATGTCCATGCAGCCGAAACTACCTGCCGAATGCATAACACTCATGCGGCCAAAACTGCCAGCCGAATGCATAACACTCATGCGGCTAAGATTTCCAGTCGCATGAAGAAGACTTATGCGGTTGAGACTTCTAGCCGCATGAAGAAAGCCCATGCGACTACTATTGCCAGCCGCATGAAGCCTGTTGATTCCAGCCGCATGAAGCCTGCTCCACGCGGCTCGGTCTTCGATCGCCTCTCCTATGGTCCTGATCTCTCGTGCTCCCGAGAAAACATGTCTGACTCTCTCTAGCACCACTTAGACTCTTCCTACTATGTGCCCTCACGCACTAGAGTGAAGAAGTCTAGGGCGGCGCGAGCTTGGCGAGCTCAGTCCGCTGTCCCGACCTCTGACCATCCAAGCGTTCCACATACTGTTATGCGGGCCTCTGATGGGAAGTTGTACAGAACCACTCGAGTCCAGCCCCCGGTGGCAAACGGACAGAGTGGTTCCCAAAAGTCTCCCAAAATCCAGAGAGCAAACATGGTCGTTCCAGATCCATCTGACTTACGTGAGGCTATCCTCCACAAGCGCAAGGAAAGAGAAGAGGCCTCGGTGTGCAAAGAATCCTCCTACGGACGTCACTGCACCCAAGTCATTGTCAACTGCTGTTGCAACAACGCGACGATACGAGAAGAGCGGCAGTCCGTCTTCCAAAGACTGTAACAACCATGTTCAGAGGATGAGGCACTTCTCGTCATCTCCTGCAACTCTGCTCAGAAAATCTCCGCCGATGGAAGAGGGAAGAAGATACACGTTTCCAGCCCGAAGATTTCAACCACTGTGACTAAGAGACTGTCGTCTAAACGGTTGCCCACTACCGGAGTTTTCCAAGGTACCCGTTCAAAGACGAAATCTGCTACAGAGGGAAATTCATCATCCACATCACTGGGGGTTGCCGGAACTGGGGGTAGCACTCCTCCGAACATTCACGACAATCCAATGTTCCAAGGAGACGAGCCGGGGGAAACAACTCTCCCATTAGATGCAGTAGATCCCGACGTCCCCGAGGACATCCACAATTCCTAAGACGAGGCAAACTCGAAAGCTGGGGGTACTGTTTCTTCTGAGTCCGAACCAGAGGAAAACATTCCCACATACCTCGATGACTTCTCGGTACAGGAATATGATTCGGAGGGCACGTCATCCACCGTCCTTTCCACTTTTACTTATGTGAGGACGGCATTTATGACAAACGACGAACAAGATGGTCCCAGTGATCGCCAACGCATCGACACTCTGGAGGCCATACTACGCACTTTGGTCAAATCCGTGGACGAGATCAAAGCAGTCCTCCCTACTCTGTAAGGAGGGACGCCTGGCCAAATAAACTTGGGTCCCGCGTTCAATGCAGACTCGAACTCAGCGGCACCAAACCCGGGCAATAATCTTCCTGAAATGTCAGCTCCTACCGCTACAGACGAGGCCAGGGAGGCAAGAAGAGAGGTCCAGGAGCTCCGAGCCATGTTCTACGCCCGAGAAAACTGTCAAAACCTCAGGATACGACAACCGTATCCCGCTGCGTGGAGAGATGTTCCCTTCCCACCAAAGTATAAACCATTCCACATCAATCCATATGATGGGAAGACCTCCACAAGTCGGTACATCACTTACTTTGAGGTCACCACCGACCATCTGCCCCATGACGATGCCATCCTTACACGATTATTTATCGGGGCATTGGAAGGGGTCGCCTTCGACTGGTACCGTAACCTGCTAGACAACTGCATCCACTCCTTCGCCAGCTTCAAGCGCATGTTCTTGGAGAGATTCTACGAAGTAGGACAGGACGTCACAATGTCCACCCTCATGGACGTCGTTCAAGGGGAGAAAGAGCTGACAAGGAACTATATTGAGCGGTTCCGCCAAACCGCCATGAAGTTGCCGTCCGGTAATCCGGATTCCTCCTTAATTGAAATTTGCCAAAAGAGACTGCTTCCAACAATCAGCCTCTGGATGGGTGAAAGTCAATTCAAGGACTGGAAGACGTTTATCATCAGTGCCACTAGCGCCGAGGACAGGTTTGAAGAACAGTTTGGCAACTCTAGAGGGGGGGTGAATAGAGTATATATGTATAATGACCAATTAAAAATTAACTCTTTCACTAACAATGAATAATCAGAGTAAAATGCGGAATGTAAATGAAAGACAAGAGAGCATACGCAAACACAGCAATTTTAACCTGGTTTCCCTCGTGGAGGACTAGTCCAGGCCTGAGAACTCTAGCTCAGGATTAAATCCACTATTTGTGAAATAGTAGCTTACAACCCGTGCCTTTACTTCAGAAGAGCACGTCAACTTCTTACAGAGAATCGCAGTGGCGATTGCTTGGAATTGTCCAAGCGATTTCTTCACTCTTGCACAAGAATCCTAAATGAGAGATGCTGAGCACTCGAGACTTAGGAGGCTTGTGGCTAGTAGATGAGAAGGGTATGGCTTATAGAGCTTGTAGGAGAGAAGAGAAGAGAAGATTGAGTGATTCAAAATGAGAGAATTCATGCCCTATTTATACTGATTTTAGGGACAGAATTCGGCCAGAATTCGGGTAAGGAAATTCAAAAATTTGGCCGTTGGACAGCTAGCAAACAGCTAACCCTAAAATTAGGGTTCCTGATTTCTAGGGGACAGAGTTCGGCCCGAACTCTGTGTGGAGGCAGAGTTCGGCCCGAACTCTGTCTCCAGAGCACAGAATGGTCCTAAGAGGGACTTGTGGGCAATTTAGTTTTGGTGGAGCTTGGGATTTTGGGTAGGCTTGTAGACTAAGTTCCAAGAGCTCAGCATAACTCAGAGTACATAAATCTAGACTCAATGAAATCATAAAATACAGACTCCAGAACACACTGAGAGCTGAAGACTGAGCTGTCATCTGTCTTGAACTGAATGCAGTCGTCGTGTGTCGTATTGAATTAATACAAGTATTATTTGGTCAATGTAGTCAATATTTGGTTGACTGTGACTTTGTGTCAACAATCTCCCCCATATTGATAATTGACAAAATAATATATGTATATTTCAATATTCATACCTGGACACAGTTGATTGTAATATAGCTCCATAGCTCCCCCATAAACGATGCCTGAGCTAAGCGAAAATAGCTCCCCCATAAATCATGAGCGGTGTCGAGCTAGAAACTATAGCTCTCCCCCGTACAAAATGCATAGTACCTGTGATCTGATAGATAATATTTTCCAGAGCAAGAAGCACAGATATACACAGATATACGAATGCATAGAACCAGTAATAGTTTCCCAAAACAAAAATATACATATGTTTTCTCCCCCTTTTGGCAGTTAGCAATATAAGAAGCAATGAATAGTAATGCAACCACACTAAGAGAAGAAACAGTATAATTTTAAGCAAAATAAGCACTGACAGAGAATGATAATAAAGATAGATAATGTCATCCACCAAACCAAGTGGCCAACTCATAAACAGAGTACATAAAACCAGCTACATAAATCCATGATAAACTAAATAACTGAAAGCAAAAGTAACTAAGATCATCAGCAGTAGCAGCAGCAGCAGATAGTAGCCAATCTCCATCATGGAGCACGAGAAGGTCCTGGAACATCTGATGGACCAGGGAAAGATCCAACGAAAAGGTCCTGGAACATCTGAAGATCCACAAAAGTATCATCTGGATCCATATACTGCATGACCCACGGATCATCAATGCGATAACCCGCGCGCGCTGGATCCCGCTCAATAGGCACATGCAGATCAGGATGACGAGCAAGTGAATACCGCATATCATGCAGAGAGTTCCCAAGGGCACTAATCTGCAGAGTGGTACGGTAATCATGCTGCGTCCAGCGATCATCCTCAATAGCAAAACGATCGCGAAGCAAAGTCTGAAGTGAATCCAAAGTGGCAGGAGGTGCAGTCTGACCGAGTGAAGGGGCGTCAGGCTCCTCATCAGCAGACAAATCAGTAGCAGCAACAGGCTGAAGGAGTCGTGCCGGAGATAAAAAGGTAGGTGCCGGCAGAAACGGACAGGCATCAAGTGGTATATGAAAAGCACGAAAGATCATAGGAAGATACAGAGGATAAACCAAAGCTCGTGGTTTCCTCCTACAGCGAATCATCCAGTCCATCATAGTACGTGGAAGATTGAAATGAATTCCAAAGTGAAGATGATAAAGAGCAGAAATTTCAAGATAAGTGATTTCATCAGGGGAACCGATCTTGGGTAGAATGGTGTTAGAAATGATCCAATGAAGATCAGAAAAATATGGGTTGAGATATTTTGTCATGAGCTTTCGAGGACGTGTGTAAGGAGTGCACAGATCGTCCTTGAAGCTTTCAAGAGAAAGTCCGTTGGGAAAATGGAACGAGCGAGCATCAACAAGCCTTTCCCAAGAACTTGGCTCAAGAAGATCAAGATATTCTGCTAATTCAAAGTCATCAAACGAGATATCGATACCAGCAACTCGTGAATAAATACGAAGATCATCAAAGGTTAAGTTGCAGTAGAACATTTGAATGGCATGACGATAAATAGCAGAAGATGTAGTGATTAGTTCATCAATATAAAGGTCATGGAATAAAGAATCATATTGAGAGAATATTGAAAAATTGATAGGATGTCCTGTGAATACCTGACGATTCCGAAAGTCACTAAACCAGTTGTTTGATGCATCAAGTGAGACAAAAAGTCTATTGTCATAAGTGGAAGGATGTAGAGGACGAGGTGGATTGAACAAAGGGTGAGGTGGTTGAGGTAGTTCAATGATTTGTTCAATTGATGGAGAAGAATCTGAAGAGGAAATACTCTCAATTCGAATCCTCTTCCCACGATTGAACAAGCAAGGAGCCATTTAAAAGATTTTAACTAGAAGATAGAAAATATGAATGATACCTCAAACAGGTAAAGAACAATGGAGGAGAATGGAGAGGAGACACCTTTTTGTTGATTTGAGAAGCAATGGAGTACTCTGGATCAAAAACTAGGGTTAGGGTTTTAAGGAAAGAGTGTGTATAGGTGAGAAAAGGTGGTAATAGTGAAGGAGAGAGGTAGAATCCCGACATAAAGTAGGGTTTTGTCTTATGGTCGGGTGAAATATTGACCATAGGATTAGAAAAGATCCAACGGTGGAGCCAGATCCCGATTCTGGAACCTAGGTACCGAACTCGGCCCGAACTCGGATAGGGGCAGAGTTCGGCCCGAGTTCTGGTTCAATAGTCCAGAACTGAAAATAGGCAAAAGTCAGGAAGAAAATGTTTAATAAATAAACAAAATGATAGTCGGGAAAAACAAAGAGTGTTGAATGCAAATAAGAGGTATACAGAAAGTAGAATGAACTTTTAGAAAATGTCAATTAGGCAATATTAAATCGAAACAAGCCATATAATAAATAAGGACATATACTGCAGTTCAATAGTCCAAATTTGCCATGGGTTAGCTGCAGGGGCCGGATCCCAGCTAGCGGTAGTCCTGAAGACTAGTGCACCGTGTCGCTTAGGCTTTTACGCCTTGTTGTCAGAAGGGCCCTTTCGGCTTGTACCCATACCAAATTCTTCGTAAAGGAATCACAATATACTCGATATTTACGCAGGTGAGTTTCAATTTATGACTGCTTCATCTAAGATTCCAAGTTCACGACAAAGAAAATTAAAGCGCTCTTCGGATAGTGGCTTAGTAAAGAAATCTGCTAGCTGATGATCAGTGTCAATAAATTCTAAGTTAATCGTGCCATTTTGCTGATGATCACGCAAAAAGTGGTGTCTGATCTCAATGTGTTTAGTGCGTGAGTGACAGACAGGGTTCTTAGTCAAATTTATGGCACTAGTATTGTCACAGAATATAGGAATATGCATGAAAGATAACTTATAGTCTTCAAGGGTTTGCTTCATCCACAGAATCTGTGCACAACAACGCCCAGCTGCTATATATTCAGCTTCTGTTGTGGATAGTGCGACAGAGTTCTGCTTCTTGCTAAACCATGAGACTAGAGCCTTTCCTAACAAATGACACGTGCCGCTCGTACTTTTACGGTCGACCTTGCATCCAGCAAAGTCAGCATCAGAGTAACCGATGAGGTCAAATGATGTTGACTTGGGATACCATAGGCCCACTGTAACCGTACCCTTAAGGTATCGAAAGATACGCTTAACCGCAGTCATGTGAGATTCCTTAGGATTTGCTTGATATCTAGCACATAGGCAAACACTAAACATGATATCGGGGCGACTAGCAGTTAAATAAAGTAAGCTGCCTATCATACCTCGATACTTACGTTGATCAACAGGTTTGCCGCTCTCATCTGGTTCGAGTTTGGTTGAAGTAGCCATTGGCGTGCTAATTGGTTTGACGTTGTCAAGGTCGAACTTCTTCAGCATGTCCTTGGTATACTTCGATTGACAGATGAAAGTTCCATTTGTCAGTTGCTTTACTTGCAGGCCAAGAAAGTAGTTGAGCTCTCCCATCATGCTCATCTCAAATTCTGTCTGCATACACTTGGCAAATTCTTGACAAAGAGTTTCATCAGTAGATCCAAAAATAATATCATCAACATAAATTTGAATTAATAGAATGGTGTCTTTGAAAGATTTGATAAACAGTGTAGTGTCAATTTTCCCTTTAGAAAAACCTTTCTCAAGCAGGAAGCTGCTTAGCCTTTCATACCAAGCTCTGGGAGCTTGTTTAAGGCCATAAAGCGCTTTCTTTAGCTTGAACACGTGGTCGGGAAATTTGTGATTTTTAAAGCCAGGGGGTTGTTTGACATAAACTTCCTCCTTAATAAAGCCATTCAAGAAAGCACTTTTAACATCCATTTGAAATAATTTAAAGTTCTGATGATTGGCAAAAGCACAAAGCATCCGAATGGATTCTAGTCTAGCAACAGGAGCATATGTCTCATCGTAGTCGATACCTTCCTCTTGGTTGTATCCTTGAGCTACTAGACGAGCTTTGTTACGTGTGACTGAACCATCTTCATTTACTTTGTTTCTAAACACCCATTTGGTACCAATTATTGAGTGATTAGCCGGTTTAGGAACTAGTTCCCATACTTGGCTTCTCTCAAATTGGTTGAGTTCTTCTTGCATAGCAGAGATCCAAAATTCATCAGTAAAAGCTTCAGAAATGTTTTTAGGCTCTACTTGTGAAATGAAGGCAGTGCTAGCAACAGAGTCTCTTAATGATGATCTAGTAGTAACTCCACGTGAAACTTCACCTATGACTAAATTTTCTGGATGAGAAGGTTTGAATGAGAATTTCTTAGGCAAACCCTCCAGAGAATTAGTTTCAGTTGAAGTATTCATTGGAGTAGAGGAAGTTGATGGCACAACATCATCATCAAGAGTACTTACTGTACTGTTATCTTCATCAAAAGTCACATTAGTTGACTCCTCCACAATAAGTGAGCGTTTATTGAAAACTCTATATCCCTTACTTTTGGCAGCATAACCAAGAAAGATACCATCGTCAGCTTTGGCATCAAATTTGCCTAAGTTGTCTTTGGTGTTAAGGATAAAACATCTGCAGCCAAAAACTCTGAAATAAGAAACATTTGGGGTTCTCCCAAACCAAAGCTCATAGGGTGTTTTCTTCGAAATGGGACGAATAAGCACCCTATTCAAAATGTGGCATGCTGTACTTACAGCCTCTGCCCAAAAATATTTCGGAAGAGAAAATTTATTCAACATGACTCTAGCCATATCGCCAAGAGTCCTATTCTTCCGCTCCACAACACCATTTTGTTGAGGAGTTCTAGGACAAGAAAATTCATGATCAAAACCATTTGCATTACAAAAACTTTCAAAATCTGAATTTACGAATTCGCCTCCATGATCACTTCGGATTCGAGTAATCATGTAGCCTTTTTCGTTTTGAACTTTATTTACAAAAACTTTGAAAACAGAGATAGCATCGCTCTTATTAGCGAGAAAGAAAACCCAAGTAAATCTCGAAAAATCATCAACAATAACAAAAGCATATAGTTTGCCACCAAGGCTAGCTATTCTACTAGGACCAAATAAATCCATATGGAGTAATTGCAAGGGTCTAGTAGTACTTACAGAGTTGATGGAATGAAATGAGGATTTAGTTGCCTTGTTTAGTTCACATTCGGCACATACCGTGTCCTTTTTGAATGTGATGTCAGGCAATCCTCTCACTAGCTTCTTGGTAGAAAGCCTGGATATAGCATCCATGTTGGCATGACCGAGACGCTGGTGCCAAAGTAGTCGTTCGTCTTTGTGGGCATATAAACATCTACCTGCATTGTTAGTATTTATAGAGAGATAGAAAATATATATATTGTCCTCTCTTTTCCCTTCAAAAGCAATGTCTCCTGTTGACCTATCGTAGATGTAGCAACAGTTTTGTCCAAAGTTAATATCATATCCATGATCAGCAAGATGGCTAATGCTGAGCAGGTTATGCTTTAACTCGGTCACTAGGCAGACATCCTTTATAACAGGAGAAGGAGGATGACCAATGATACCGTTACCTATTATGTGCCCTTTGAGATTATTACCGAAGGATACGTATCCTTCTCTTTTCATCGATAGTGATGCAAAAAGATTTGCGTCTCCCGTCATATGTCGCGAGCATCCACTATCGAGAATCCACTTACTCTCAGTTGAGGAGGAAAGGTCCACCTACATCAAGAGTAGATGTGACCTTTGGTACCCATTTTCTCGAGGGTCCTGAAAAGTTAGTTTTTGGAAACCAAGCATATATTTTCTTGTCTACCAGTCTTCTAATTCTACACTGTGGTGAGATGTGTCCATGTTTTCCACAGTAAGTACAGATGGCATTTTTATTTATACTGGGAGCATGAGAATGATATCTATGAGCAACAGGATGAGGATGATTTGGAGAGTTAGCATGGTAATGATGACTATGCTTAGAGTGAGTTACATGATGATTATGTCTGTGTGTCATAGCATGATAATATTGACTGTGAGGAGTGGCATGCTGAAATTGTCTATATGGCATAGTGTGATGTTGTGGCATGATATGATGATTTTGCTTATGTGGCATAACATGATGATTTTGTCTACGTGGCATGGCATGTTGATGAGGTATGGTATGATGACTTTGTCTATGTGTAGAGTGATATTGGTTGTGTCTTTGTGCAATATGATGAGTATGGGGAGTATTTTTACGTGCATGCGGTTTGTGAAAGTTTGTGTATATAAATGCATGGTTATGTGCTGTATGAGGGTGATGTGGTTGACTAGCATGAGTGGTGTTGTGCTCATGTGATTGGGTTTGAGGTTTAGCAACCTGTTTTCCCAATTTGATTTCTAATCTTTTAGAAACAGCTTGTAATTCATCAACCTTAATATTTAAGCCATAAATCTTAGTCATAGAAATCTTGTGTCTACTCTTTTCTTCAGCAAGCAATGTGTTGAGAGTAGTGATGTCTTGAGTTTGTTGCTCAATGCGTGCTTCAGCATCATGTAAGCTTAATTTAAGCTTGGATACTTCATCAGTGTCATTTGTGGGAGATGTGTTTCTAACATTATTAAGAAGCAAGGAAATTCTTTGTATCTCATCTTCTAGACTTTTGATTTTGTCCTTGGCATGCTTGTATTTACCGATAACCTTTTTGTGATCATCAAGTAAATCGGTGAAAGCATCGCCAAGTTCATCAAAAGAGAAGTCATCTAAAGTTTCGTTTGATACCTTGGTGGAATTTGCCATGAGGCAAACATTTGCTTTGTCTTGAGGAGAGTTCTTTTCTTCCTCGGAGTCACTTGCTTCGCTTTCATGCCAGATGCTTGTGTTGGCATATCTTTTTGATGAGTTCTTCTTGTAGGGCTTTTCATACCGGTTGCTCTTCTTTAAGAGCGGACAGTCTCTTCTGACGTGTCCAGTCTTTTTGCAACCATAGCAAGTTGGCTCTTCTTCATCGTCTTCTTGTGGTTCCTTCTTTCTTTGATTGAAGCGAAGGAATTTCTTGAAGTTACGTACCATGAGAGCTTGGTCTTCATCATCTGAGATATCGTCTTCAGTCTCATCGTGATCAACCTTTCGTCGATGGACTTTGAGTGCTATCTCCCTGGTCTTCGGAGCAGGCTCTTCGAAGTCCTTGAGGTCAAGCTCGTGAGTCATGAGCTTGCCCATCAAAGTCTCCATAGACATACTTGTGAGATCATTTCCTTCTATGATGGCTGTCACCTTAGGGTTCCAAATCTTTGGTAACCCTCTGAGTAGCTTGCGGATCTTCTCATGGTTTGAGTACTGCTTACCAAGCGAGGATAACGGGTTGATGATGTCGAGGAATCTTGTAAACATTTGAGTGATCGTCTCATTTGGCTTCATCTTAAAGGCTTCGTACTCTTGAGTGAGACGGCTTATCTTTGATTCCTTGACTTAAGTGGTTCCTTCATGCGTCACTTCCAGAAGTCTCCATACTTCATGAGCAGTGGTGCATGTAGAGACCCTGTTAAACTCGTTCCTGTCTATAGCACAGAATAAAGCATTAATAGCCCTAGCATCTAGACTTGCCTGTTTCTTCTCCTCGACAGAATATTTGTCGTGTGGCTTCTCAATGAGGTCACCATCGACAACTATTCTGGCGGGCTTTTTGTAACCGTCAGTTACGACAGTCCACAGGTCAAAGTCTAGAGACTTCAGATAAAAACTCATCCTTGTTTTCCAATATGTGTAGTTAGTCCCATCAAATAGGGGAGGCCTATGAGTGGACTGACCTTCACCATGATTGGAGATCAAGGATTATGTGGTTGCCATGGATCAGCTCTTAGGATGTTAGTCCTTATAAAGAGAACAGAGCTCTGATACCAATTGTAGAACAGTTTGGCAACTCTAGAGGGGGGGTGAATAGAGTATATATGTATAATGACCAATTAAAAATTAACTCTTTCACTAACAATGAATAATCAGAGTAAAATGCGGAATGTAAATGAAAGACAAGAGAGCATACGCAAACACAGCAATTTTAACCTGGTTTCCCTCGTGGAGGACTAGTCCAGGCCTGAGAACTCTAGCTCAGGATTAAATCCACTATTTGTGAAATAGTAGCTTACAACCCGTGCCTTTACTTCAGAAGAGCACGTCAACTTCTTACAGAGAATCGCAGTGGCGATTGCTTGGAATTGTCCAAGCGATTTCTTCACTCTTGCACAAGAATCCTAAATGAGAGATGCTGAGCACTCGAGACTTAGGAGGCTTGTGGCTAGTAGATGAGAAGGGTATGGCTTATAGAGCTTGTAGGAGAGAAGAGAAGAGAAGATTGAGTGATTCAAAATGAGAGAATTCATGCCCTATTTATACTGATTTTAGGGACAGAATTCGGCCAGAATTCGGGTAAGGAAATTCAAAAATTTGGCCGTTGGACAGCTAGCAAACAGCTAACCCTAAAATTAGGGTTCCTGATTTCTAGGGGACAGAGTTCGGCCCGAACTCTGTGTGGAGGCAGAGTTCGGCCCGAACTCTGTCTCCAGAGCACAGAATGGTCCTAAGAGGGACTTGTGGGCAATTTGGTTTTGGTGGAGCTTGGGATTTTGGGTAGGCTTGTAGACTAAGTTCCAAGAGCTCAGCATAACTCAGAGTACATAAATCTAGACTCAATGAAATCATAAAATACAGACTCCAGAACACACTGAGAGCTGAAGACTGAGCTGTCATCTGTCTTGAACTGAATGCAGTCGTCGTGTGTCGTATTGAATTAATACAAGTATTATTTGGTCAATGTAGTCAATATTTGGTTGACTGTGACTTTGTGTCAACAAGGTTGAAGAAGGCTCGCCAACTAGGATTGCATATCTCGGAGGAAGAGGACAAGGGCAAGCGCCCTAATACCAACAACAACAATGGTGGTAACTCCTCCAACAATCGGAACAACAAGGGCAAGCAGACTATGGTGGCCGACACAGCCCAGAAACCTGAGTCAAAATCGACAGACAAGCAATGGCCACAAATGACCTACTCCTTCGAAGACGGCCATGTCAAGCCCATCTTGGACATGCTCATACAAGGAGATAGAATTCAGCTCCCTCCACCAAGACAGAAACCTCGATCGGCAGAAATGGAGAACCCAAAGTACTGCCATTACCACCGCTACGTCTACCATGCTACACACGACTGCTACCAACTAAAGCGATACATCCAACACCTCATCGATTCGAAGGCTCTGGCCATTGATTTCGAGGAGGTAACCGTGGCAGCCAACATGGTGTCCGTACAGTTTGGTAGCTTCCCTCCGACAGAGACTCAAGACGGCGTGATACCCATCCCTCGGGCGACAATGGAGATTGCTAACCTTCCACCTCCTCGAGATCAGGCTACTGGTCTAGTACCCCTTACCACGTCACGAGGGGAAGTCATGTGGGTCCATCCAGACTTGGTACCTGAGGTGACTCAGTCCGCACCACTCCCCATTGGCAGGTAGAAGGGTGGAAAGGTCAGATCCTGCCGTACAATCTCGGCAGAAGTCGAAGAAGCCACAGCTGTCGTCACTCGATCTGGTGCTCAATCCCAACCTACGCCAGATAACTCGATTGAAGAGCATCAGCCGGCCACTACTGACACTCCGGGACCTTCCCAACCACCGACGACCGACAAGCCTAGGCCGAAGGAGACTCGCTTTGACAAATCCCTCCGAAAAGAGGCACCTCATGGGCTGGAAAGGCCCTACAACTTTGACATCTTGGCGTAATTGGCCAACACACCGGCCAAATTGTTATTATACGAGCTCCTGAGACTCTTCAAGGATGTTCGTGCGGCTTTGAGCGACGCACTCCCGAACGCCGACGCATATCTAGCTCAGGTCAACCTCACGGGAGAGAGCCCGCCTGCAGATCTCCAAGTCAGCGCTTGCACAGGAGCGATGCCCAACATTGTCTTCACTCCACAGGATATGCTCATCAAAACCAACCTGCACGATCGACCGTTATATTACACTGGATACATCGATGACGTGAAGGTGGATCGGATGCACATTGATCCTGGTTCTTCCATAAGCATCATCCCAAAGGGTTTGTTACATCATCTCCGCATTCCTATGCATCGTCTGACGCCAACAAGCACCGCCATCAGCGGTTTCAATTCGGGCAGGAGCTACCCGATTGGAAAGATTCGCTTGAAGTGCCAAATTGGCGATCTTCAGTCAGAAGTAACCTGTTACGTCATAGATGCGAACACTTCCTACAATATCCTCTTGGGACGCCCTTGGATACACGATTACATGATCGTGCCTTCTACGCTGCACCAGTGCTTCAAGTATATCGACAAACACGGCTTCGTGAGGACAGAATTTGCCGACATCGATCCCTTCAAAGGGGTCAAATCCTACTACTCAGACTCATGCCTATACAAAAAGTCGAAGAGGCACTTTGGTGAAGGAGATGTGCAAGCTCGTACTGAGACGGCCACAGGATCAGAAGAACCTCTGACGATCCACCGCCAAGCTCGCAAACCTGGCAAGTCCGTACCCCTTACGGTCGCTCTACGTAAGGACGCAATTAGCCTCTCGGAACAAGAAGGGCAAATGATAATTCGGCTGCCAAGGTCCGGCCAAGCGCCAAGACCCATAACGGAGCCACTGACAATCAGACTGCCTAGAGTCGGCCAGCCACAAACGGAGAAGCTCAATCCCTCTGACAAGCCAATGACGATACATCTTCCTAAAAAGAATCGTCAGCCCGATACAAAGTCTGGGGCTTCTAGCGAGCCAGCCACTCGCCGCCCAGCATCGAGTACCAAACTGGGGGTCGCTAGTTTGCCAACGACTCCACGTTCTGCTCCACCAGCAGAACCCCTAATGATCAAGTTATCCAAGTCATCCTCTCAGTCTTTATTTATACAGGGAATGGCCGAAGAAGAACCAGAACTGGCCAAGTATGTGGCTGCTCACACCGATGTTCGATCCGCAGATGATGTAATCCTGCTAGAAAAGATACCTTACTTCATCAATAAAGGATTATCTTTGAACTACATCGAGCTTGATAAGCTTTGTACAATGTATGCTATGGAATACGGTATAGGCGCTCACCTATACATACAGGTGACAAATGTTTACACCATAAATCAGCTCACTCCCGCGGAAGACGCTTACCGCATAATCAAGGAAGGGGATCATCCAATCATCTTCGGTCGGAAGAATGATCTACAACCCTTCACCATAGAAGAAGTCGATCTCGAATCGGACGCCGGGAGACTGCCTCTCTATCTATATAGCCCCCAGTCCAAATATCTTATGCAAAAACAGGGATATGATCTGGAGACTATGCCATGTTTGAAGTACGGCACTGGTCGACGATTATCCTTAAAGTCGTCGGTCCCGACTGGCAAACCACAAGACTACTACAATAAGACCCGATGCGGACTGGGGTATGTTACGCCTACAACGACCCCTGAAAGCTCAGATGAGGAATACGACTGGCAGCCACACTCAACCGGATCACCAACTTCTGATTCGGATACCAGCATCGGAGATGTATTCAGGCAGGTCTTGTCTGTCAATATGGCGTTCGCTGATGCTTACGAAGAAGGTGAAGACTTTCCTGAACTCCTCGAATTAGAGCCGTGGGCCCAACAGCTGGATGCACAATGGAAGAAGCAGTTTGAACAAAGAGAGCCTCCTACTGAAGATGAGGTCATGCAAGTGGATCTAGGCAGCGACTCTTCTCCAAAACCAATCTTCGTTAGTAAAAGCCTGACAGACGAAGAGTTAGAATCACTACTGGAACTCGTCAAAGAATATATTGATGTGTTCGCCTGGAACTATGAAGACATGCCAGGGTTAAATCCCGATATTGCTCTTCACAAACTCAACATTCGGCATGATGCAAAGCCAGGCAAACAACAACAATGATGCTTCCGCCCAGGCATCATGGATACAATCGAAGCCGAAGTCAACAAACTGATAGCCAGCGGCTTCATTCGTGAGGAGCAACATCCGGACTGGGTCACCAACATAGTACCGGTCCTCAAGAAGAATGGGAAGATTTGAATCTGCATCGACTTCCGCAATCTGAACGAGGCGTGCCCCAAAGATGAGTTCCCCCTCCCTATGACAGACATCATGATTGACAATACCTGTGGCTTCAAACATATATCGTTCATGGATGGCTTCTCGGGGTACAACCAAATTAAGATATCTCCCGACGACGAAAAGCATACATCATTCCGAACACCAATAGGCACGTTCTGTTACACAGTCATGCCTTTCGATTTAAAGAATGCTGGCGCCACCTATCAGAGAGCTATGAGCATCATCTTTAGAAACCACTTGCATAAAATAGTGGAATGCTATGTTGACGACATCGCCGTCAAAAGCCGCTCTAAGGAAGATCATCTGCATGATCTAAGGACAGTGTTCGACCTAATACGAGCGCACAATTTGAAAATGAACCCCACGAAATCCTTCTTGGACGTATCCAGCGGAAAGTTCTTGGGTTTCATCATCACCTCCCAGGGTATCCACGTAGACCCTGAAAAGACGAAGGCAATCATGGAGATGGGTCCCCCGAGAAATCTTCGAGAACTCCGAGGCCTCCAAGGGAGGTTAGCTTACATCAGGAGGTTCATCTCCAACCTTTCCGGGCGATGTCAGCCATTCACCCATCTCATGAAGAAGGGTATCTCATTCGTATGAGATGAAGAATGCCAGCGTGCCTTCGATAGCATCAAAGAATATTTGTCGAACTCTCCAGTCCTGGTGGCCCCGGTTGCTGGAAAACCATTCTTGCTCTATGTACGAGCAATGGAGCATTCCCTCGGCGCTCTGCTAGCACAAAACAACGATGCAGGCCATGAGCAAGCTATATATTACCTCAGCCGTATGATGATTGGGCCAGAGCACCGATATACCGTCGTGGAAAAGGAATGCCTCGTCCTGGAGTTCGCCATTCAAAAGACGTGATACTATATCACGGGGCAAACCAGACATGTGATATCACGAGTTAACCCCCTCAGGGTCCTCATGACTAAACCAGGGGCACTCAGCTCTCGCCTCGCTACATGGGCAATATTACTATTCCCCTACCATATGATCTTCGTCCCGCAAAAGGCTATTAAAAGTCAAGCTCTGGCAGACTTTTTAGCAGCCCACCCAGGCTCGGAGTCAGCCAGAATATATGAAGAAATCCCAGATGAGATTGCCGACTCGCATGCGGCCTCCCACGATGATATATGGCGAATGTTCTTCGACGATGCTTCAAGGACCGGACCCAAGGGCAATATCGTCGTCGGAGTCAGGGTGGTGCTGGTTTCTCCTTCCGGACTGGTGATCAATCGCGCTTACTCCCTCATGGAACCTTGCTCTAACAATGTGGTCGAGTACAACGCTTTAGTCATTGGCCTCCAACTTGCAAGAGAGCTGGGGGTAGAATATCTTGAAGCATACGGCGATTCACAGTTAATCGTCAATCAGATCCGGGGTTCATACGAAGTCCGCCATGAAGATATGATCCCCTATCACCAAATAGCGATCGACATCATCTCGTCGTTCGAGGGGTTCTTCATCGAACAAGTTCCCAGACTCCAAAATATCGAAGCCGATGCCTTAGCAGGCCTTGCCGCTTCCCTAGTGGTTCCGAACTATGCTCATCAATCGGTGGAAGTGATAGGCCATGAACTGGTCTGTCCCAAGAACAATGTTCAATTTGTGGTGAGTTATTCCGCTCAGACGATCGACAAAGTCCCAGACTGGAGACAACCATTCATTGACTTCGTAGTCTACGACATCCTGCCCGAGAACCCAAAGGAAGCCACCTCTATCAGAAGGCGTTCTCTCAGATTCTTCTACGATACAGAGACAAAAATGATGTATCGCCGATCCTATGATGGATTATTGCTTCGATGTCTGTCAAACGCAGAAGCCAAAGAAGCCGTACGTGAAGCTCATGACGGTGTCTGCGGGGCCCATCAGTCTGGCCCAAAATTGTAAGACCGTCTTCGCCGAATGGGCTACTACTGGCCTACGATGGTAGCAGATGCGATAGACTATGCAAGAAAGTGCAAAGCCTGCCAAGTCCATGCGGACTTCATCTACCAGCTATCCGAATTTCTACACCCGACAGTGGCGTCCTGGCCATTCGAAGCATGGGGAATGGATATCATCGGTCCGATCACTCCATCCTCTTTCCGAGGACATCGCTTCATACTCGCCATCACAGATTACTTCTCCAAATGGGCGGAAGCTGTTCCGCTGGCAGAAGTGAACACTTCAAACGTGATCAGCTTCCTCAAGCATCATGTCATCTATCGCTTTGGACTGCCCCGAAGGATCATCCATGATAATGGTCCACAGTTCGCAAGCCATGCCTTCTATCGGTTCTGCGACAAGCACCGTGTCCAGAATATTACTTCAACAACATACAATCCGGCAGCGAATGGGTTGGCAGAAGCATTCAATAAAACCATCATCAAGTTGCTCAAAAAGTTCGTGTCGTCCAACAAACACGACTGGAACGAGAAGCTTGGTAAATGCTTATGGGCGTACCGTACCACAGTCCGAACAGCCATATGGAACACACCATTCTTCCTGGTGTACGGGAGTGAGGCAGTTCTTCCATTGGAGATTTAAATACCCTCGCTCCGTATCGCTCTCACTTACCAATTGACGACGGACGATAACTACCATCGCCGGCTACAAGAGTTGGAGGCCTTAGATGAAAAGTGCCTCTTGGCTCAGCAACGAATTGAGCTATACCAAGCAAGCATCTCCGGAGCCTTCAACAAGAAGGTTAAAATCAGAACATTCCAAGTGGGCAATCTCGTTCTGGCAGTTCGGAGGCCGATGGTCATAACTCATAAAACCGCCGGCAAATTCCAACCAAAATGGAAAGTTCCATTTATCATTGAGGTCGTATTCTCCAACGGTGCTTACCGCCTCGCAAAACAAAACGGAGACTTGCTCATGTTGCCCGTCAACGGCAAGTTCCTGAAGAAATATTATGTCTAAACGATATTCTCCAAATTCCAGATTATTGAGTTATGTACCCGCCAGTACCGCTGAACTCATAGTCTCCAAATCCCAGATTATTGAGTTATGTACCCGTCGGTACCTCTGAACTCGCATTCACATTCTTCCTCCAAATATCCCAGATTATTGAGTTATGTACCCGTCGATACCGCTGAACTCACATTCACAAAATCCTAGATTGCTGAGTTATGTACCCTCCGGTACCGCTGAACTCACATTCTCCAAATTCCAGATCGTCGAGTCATGTACTCTTTCGTACCACTGAACTCACGTGCCGACTCCAACTCTCCCAGATTATCGAGTTATGTACCCGCAGGTACCTCTGAACTTACATTTCGGTCACTCTTTCAGATAGTAAGTCATGTATGACCATACCTCTAAACTTATTTCTCTGAAAGAGCTCCTCCCTCATGATCCACTGCCCGTACTCTCAGTGCACAAAAAGGGTAACAGATCCACAAAATTTCCAAAACGACCACGTCGATGTTACCTCTGAGTCGTTTCACTTCCGCCAAAAATAAATTACCCCTCTACATAGAACTTCCATGTCCTTATTACCTCTGAGTCGTCCTATGTACCCCTTCATGGAGCCCACTCCTGCCATGTCCTCATTACCTCTGAGTGGAAAGGCTCCATCGAAAAAACCCTCATATTTGCCATGTCCTTATTACCTCTGAGTAAATATGTTGGTTCTCCCTCGACTTATTATCTGTACCAAAAAAAACCCCAGGGTACGCCAAAGATAATAGGTCCACAAATATCCTCTGTTGACCACAAATATCCTCCGTTGAGTCCACTCCTGCCATGTCCTCATTACCTCTGAGTAGGAAGACTCCGCGGTAAAACCTCCATACTTGCCATGTCCTCATTACCTCTGAGTAAGTATGTTGGTTTTCTCTCTCGTCTTATTATCCGTATCCTGAACCAGGGTACGCCAAGGATAATAGGCCCACAAATGTCCTCTGCTGACTACAAATACTTACTAAGTACATGCACATCATTCCTCATCATGCCCCGGGAGCCCAGCTGCTCCATGGCATTCTTTCTCCCGATACCCGGAACGTCCATGACCACCTTACCGTGGAATTGTTCCAGGTATCCTCATCAAACTTGTTATCCATACCTAAAACCCAGGTATGCCAAGGGTAACAGGTACACAAATAGTCCCCCAAGCGGGGCAAACACCACCATGACACGCACACGTGGCAGGGAGCCCATGCGGCTAGGAAATTTATGCGGCTAGACATGCCATACGGCAAAGAGGTTCATGCGGCCAGAGCATCCTATGCGGCTAGCGGAGCTCACATAGCCATGCTTCTTATTCAAAGTATTTCAATTTTGCAAATTGAAAACATTGAAGGGGGTCTTGTAGAAGCATGGAAAAGAACATGATTGCCCATGCGGCTCAGAACAGAAAAACCCATGCGGTTCAAAAATAGACGAGCTTCATACGGCTCAAGAACATCATGCGGTTCAAAAGTCACCAACTTGGACATGCGGCTCAAGCAACACCACATTTTCTGCGGTTCGCTTCTACAATTGGCCATTAAGCAAAGGCCCTATTTAATGCTCTGACATAAAGAAGAACTGACGGCACTGACATAAAGCTGCAATAATGACTCTGTCATAATGGTAGACTCCTAGGAAAATGAAAGAAATCTCTGACATAATCCATCAAACCCCAAAATCTTTCATGCGGCCTTGACACGTGGACAGTCGCATGCGGCTCAGGCAGAGGCCACTCCATACGGCTCAGGTAGAGGCTACCGCATGCGGCTCAGGCAGAGTCTACCCTATGCGGCTCACGAGGACTATCTTCATGCAGCTCACTGAGAAGCCACCCATCATGCGGTCGCCTACGCTCATGTGGCTCAGATAATCTCCATACGGTTCAAATGTTCAGAGGCCACGCCCAAGCAGTCTTGACATGTAGCCAGTCTTATACGACTCAGTAGGGAACAATCCTCATGCAGTTCGGATTTCCTAAGTGGCTCGCGGTTAAGACACGTGGCAGAAGATTAGTTTTTCCCGTGTCCCTACAGTTAGCAGCATAATAATAGTAGGACACGTGGCATCAAATCGATCAATATTCATCAACAAATTCCAACAACCAGGTTTAGTGCCATCCTCATAATTACTGGGATCAAATCAGATCATTTGCAATCATGCAAATTGAACACGTGGCGGGAGATCCGAGCTTGGCATAACAAATCATGAGGATTTATGGCAATCATCATTAATTGCCCACAGAGATTTGATGCAATCCACATTAATTGCCTAGATTTGCTATAATCAGAATTAATGGCCCAGATTAATTGATTTTTAACCGCCGACTTATCAAGGAGGCAATCATTGCAAACCCTAATGATCGTATCCCACTCCTATAAATAGCAAGGTGCCATTCCCTTGCAAGAGAAGGATTTTCGAGAGCACTAGAGCACCGGAGGAGAGCAGACAAAGAGAGAGAGAGCACTACAGAGACATCCAGAGAGCCAGCAACTGAAGGCGCAAGGGAGTCTCCCCACACGTCTAAGAGCATTTCTTCACCGGGGCCAAGGTTGCATCCGATCGTCCAAGGAGTAAGGCAGAGCTGCCGTCGCTTTCCCGAGCCTCTACCGTCACCTCCCAGAATCTAAACTAAACAATTGTACTTAGATTGCTGTACCTAGGTTTTCATCCCTAGGCTTTCTTTGTACAAGCGAGTTTGTATTGTGAAGTAAAAGTCCAGTCCTCCGATATAATTGTTCTGTTCTTTTATAATTCATGGCAAACAGCCACGTACCGTCTCAACTGTGACATGTGGAATATGTTGTGGACTTCCACTAATGTAGGTGGTAAATCTAGCCTGTAAGCCACGTCACCGACTCTTCCGCTGATAACGAAAGGTCCGATGAAGCGTGGGCTAAGCTTCCACCTCCACCAAAACATATGGTACCATGTGTCGGAGATATCCTCAGAAAAACTAGATCTCCAACCTAATCATAAACAAGGTCTCAAATTGACTATAATAATCAAACATGATCAATAAAATCACAAAAAAAAACCTACTTCTAATCCTATCTCTAAGCTGTACCTCAAACTCTAACGGTCTACGGTGGCTATCGGCCCAATACCGATGTCTGTCCTGCGCTACGCGAAGTCGATCTCTGATGAGCTTCACCTTCTCGGCTGCATCCACAACCATCTCAGGTCCCAATAAAGCTCGCTCTCCAACGTCATCCCAAGACAAGGGTGTACAAATCTACGCCCGTACAGTGCCTCGAACGGTGACATCTCAATGCTGGCCTGAAAACTGTTATTGTATGCAAACTCCACTAAGTACAGGTGATCCTCCCAGGAACCTCCAAAATCTAAGACATAAGTCTGCAGCATATCCTCGAGTGTTTGAATAGTCCTCTTTGACTGTCCGTCCGTCTGAGGGTGGTATGCAGTACTAAACTTGAGCTGAGTGTCCAAACTAATCTGCAGACTCTGCCAGAAATGGAAAGTAAAGCGGCTATTCCGATCCGAGACAATGCTCACCAGAAATCCATAAATCCTGACAATCTGCCGCATATACATCTCTGCTAGCTTCTCGGTAGACAAACCCACCTTGAATGGCAAAAAGTAAGCTGATTTGGTCAACCTATCTACGATGACCCAAATCGCGTCTTTTCCTCCTGGCGTATGCGGCAATCCTGAAATAAAGTCCATTGTGATGTGCTTCCACTTCCACTCTGGAATGGGCAACGGCTGTAATAAACCTCCTGGCCTCTGCCTCTCTGCCTTCACCTGCTGGCAGACCAAATATCTAGCGACGAAGCGTGCTATCTTCCACTTCATCCCATACCACCATACATGCTCCCTCAAATCCCTATACATCTTGTTTGCACCTGGATGCATAGAGTACTGAGATCGGTGGGCCTCCTGTATAACCTGCTTCCAAAGCCCTCTATTGGGCACACACAGTCAGGAACCGTGCCTCAATGTGCCATCCTCTGCAATGGTGAGCTCCTCATCCACCAATCCTGCTCAAGCCTACTCTCGGATGCACCACAGAGCAATATCGTTGAACTAAGTCAACTTGATCCTCTCTATCAAGTCCAACTGAATCTGCAGACCCTACATATGTATCTCCACTCCTGGCACTAGCACCTCGATCCCCAGGCCCTCCAAATCTGCTAGCAAGTGACGATCTACCGTCAAATATATGGCTGTCGAATATCTGCTCAAAGCATCGGCAACCACGTTGGCCTTCCCTGGATGATACTGCAGTACAATATTGAAGTCCTTCATTAACTCCAACCATCTACGCTGTCTTATGTTGAGCTCCTTCTGTGTAAACACATACTTCAAGCTCTTGTGGTCAGTGAAGATCTCCACACGCTCTCCGTATAGATAGTATTTCCACAATTTTAGAGCAAAGATAACTGCTGCCAACTCCAAGTCATGGGTAGGATAGTTTTTCTCATGCGGATGTAACTGCCTAGAAGCATAGGCAATTACCTTTCCATGCTGCTGTAAGACACAACCCAAACCCTTCTCCGAGGCGTCACTGTAGATAGTGAACCCGCCTGATCCTGATGGCAATGTCAGAATCGGAGCTGTCGTCAACCATTTCTTCAACTCATCAAAAGCGACATGACACTCCTCTGACCAGATAAACTCTGCGTCCTTCCGGGTCAGCCTAGTCAATGGCTCTGTAACCCGGGAGAAATCCTGAACGAATCTCCTGTAGTAGCCTGCCAATCCCAGGAAGCTTCTGATCTCCGTAATTGAACTCGGTGCTTCCCATGCCTCAACTGCCGCAAACTTCCTCGGGTCAACTGAGATCCCATCTCCAGTTACAACATGACCCAGAAAATCAACTCAGTCTAGGAAGAACTCACACTTCGAGAGCTTGCCATAAAGCTCCTCCTTCCTGAGAGTCTCTAGAACCACTCTCAAATGCTCCTCATGCTCCTCTGCGGTCTTCGATTACACCAAAATATCATCGATGAACACCACCACAAACTTATCCAATTACTGGTGGAACACCTTATTCATCAGATTCATGAATACCGCCAAGGCATTAGTCAACCCAAACGGCATCACCATAAACTCGAACTGGCCGTACCGTATCCTGAATGCTGCCTTCGGGATATCCTCCCTCTTCATCTTCACCTGATGGTAACCTGACCTCAGATCAATCTTCGAAAATACCCTAGCTTTGCTCAACTGATCAAAGAGTTCATCGATCCGCGGCAGCGGGTACCTGTTCTTGATCATAAGGTTGTTGAGTGCCCTGTAGTCGATACACATCCGTACCATCCCATCCTTCTTTGGTACAAAAAGCACCGGTGCACCCCATGGTGAAAAACTAGATCGGATGAAGCCCTTGTCCTGTAACTCATCCACCCGTTTCTTCAACTCCACCAACTCGTTGTTGTTCACCCTATAGACGTGCTGAGATATTGGCTCTGTGCCGGACACTAAGTCTATAGAGAACTCAATATCTCTGTTCGGTGGTTGTCCTGGCAAGTCCTCCAGAAAGACATCCATGAACTCTGCTATCAATGGATGTGGCACTGTCTGCTCCTCAACTGAAACTTCGTAGAAGACTCCGCTGCTCTGCTCTGTCTCCCTCCTAGCAAACTTGAACTCTGGCTCTTCTGGCGGACAGAAAAAACTCTGCCGTCGCAACAATCTATATTGGCATGGTGCCTGCTCAACCAATCTATCCCGAGTACTATATCATAGTTCGGTAGTGGCATTACGAGCATACTCACATCCAGTTCTCGGCCTCCTAAAACTACTCTCCGATCCTTGTAAATATTACTGACGAGGATAATGCCACCCATGGTCATGATCTTGTAAGTCCTAGGCAATGATTTAGAAGCAAGATGGTGTCGAATAGCAAAAAATACTGACACAAAGCTATGGGATGCGCCAGAATCAAACAATACGAAAGCGGGAATGGAGTCGAGAAGAACAGAACCTGCAATAAGATCGCCAATAGCCTCTGCATCCTCCGCTGCCATGGCGAATGCTCACCCCTGCTGGCCTCCCTTGTCCTACTGCTGGTGCTGAATGAACCTCTGCTGCTGGATCTGCAGGGCTGGTCCCTTCTGCTGGCCTACTGGAGCCTTGGGTCCTCCTTTTCCTCCTCTTATTGTCGGATGAGCTGCCACTACGAAACAGTCTCTCATCTGGTGGTCCTGCGAACCACACATCAGGCACCTCCCTAGCCTCTTCCTACAGTTATTCCACCCGTGTCCCGGCTTCCTGCAGAAAGGACAACTTGTGGTCTGCTGCTGCTTCGGGGCCTGCTACTGCTGCACCTGCTGAAAAGGTGCTCGGCCCTGCCCTTGAGGCTGCTGCTGGAACTACCTCTGCTGGAGCTGCTGCTGGAAGTGGGGCCTCTTGGCCAGACCCCCGCTGCTACTGGCTCCATGAAAGTCTCGACCTCTCTTGAGCCTCAGCTCAAGATCATCCTCTACCACTAGGGCACCCACCAGAATCTTCTCAAAAGTGGCACTCCGGTCACTCTTGGTCAAGGACTTGACCTCCTTGACTAACCCCTTCCGGAACCTCCGGGCTTTCGCCGTCTCACTAAGCCCCTCAATAAATCTTCCCAGACGGCAGAACTCCCAAGCGTACTCCACGACAGTCCGACTGCCCTGAACTAGACTCTCAAACTGCGTCTCTAGGGTGCCAAGAGCTGTGTCAAAGAAAAACTTCTCCTTGAACAGCTTCTTGAAGGCTGCCCAAGTCTGTCCCTCGGTCCCCACTCTAGGGTCCGTCTGATTCCAAGTGCGGGCCAGGTTCTGCATCTGGCTGTCTGTCGTCTCAATATGAAGTCGGGCTGGTATCTATGCCAACCAAAATATCTCCTCGATATGCTCGATCCAATCATCGGTATATAAGATTCCCTCTGTGCTGCAGAAGTCCTGCAGACGCATCTTCTAGAAGTCCTGGATCCCTGGTGTCCTCGGCTGATATGGCGACATCTGGGCTGTGTGCGGCTGTACGATAACTCTCTCCACA
>JANAVB010016197.1:21426104-21506104 GCA_029216955.1 Iris pallida | reverse complement strand
TAAAGGATACTTTATAGGAGGGGGGATTACTATTGTGGCTGCCACTAGATGAATTATGGTTAGGTTTAGATGTAGATGAGTGGCTAAGGTTTCTTCACCCAATTTTAAGTCCTCCTATTGGTCCAATTAGTCCTAAGGCTTTCTCTTTGACAAATATCCTAAGGAGAAAATATCCTACTTAGAAATATCTAGATATTGTTAATCTTGTCACTTAGTAGGTTATCCTAATCAAGATTCTAAGCTTAAGGCTAATCTAGATTAGGCTAGTCTTGTCACTTAGTAGGTTATCCCCATCAAAGTTTTTGATACTTGAATGAGTTCGAAATACTTTAAAAGAAGCATGGACTGTCTACTCGTGATGCAGTGGGCACATAGCACAGCTCTCTCTTTGGGCGCATAGAGTTTTGGCCAGCCAGTCAGAGAGACGGCTGTTGAGATCTTCCTCGAAAATATGAACTGACAGATTCATCAGGGCGGAATTTGAAGTGGTCCATCCTTCATACGTTGTCCATGTCAGCAAGTGGCAGTCGCATAGTGTGCAAGAGGCTGGATCTTCACATGGGCGCATAAGCCACGGTGGGCGTATAACGCTTAATAGGCGCATAGAATATAGTGGGCGCATAAGAAGTGGCCCATGCCTATAAATAGGCTTTGAAAGAGAGAGAAAGTTCATTATTCTCTTCTCTTAGAACTTTCAAAAAGACTCTTCATCTCCTTTCTTTACGAACCATGTCTCCCAACGTCGCCAAGAGATCTGCGAAGGGCAAGGGGGCTGCACCGAGTGGCTCTCCTCCTGTAGCAGCATCCTCGCCAGTCTATGACCCAATTCTGGGTGAGGCCACGCCTCAAAAACAAAGTCTCGAGCGTTAATTTACGGCGCCCAGACTTTTCTTCTGCCTGGGCGCATGCGCCTAAGGCAACATACTTCTGTGAGCATTCTTATGTGCCCACATATGTCATGCGCTAACACTGTGGTGTGCTATGTGCCCACATGTTGCCATGTTATGCGCCCATATGCTGTTTGCATGTTATGTGCCCAGGTCCTGCTGTACGTTATGCGCCTACATGTTTGTCTTGGGCGCATAGTCCTTTGGGCGTATAGCCCTTTGGGCGCATAAAAGTCCTTCAGCACTTAGTTTTTCTTGCATATTCGAGTCTAACTTTCTCTTTTGTCCTTGTAATAAACATGTTTGTCCCAGAACTTGAGGGAATTCCTTTCGGCTCTGCCTATCAAGTCCTCGGTACTAGTCTCATAATGAATATGATTAGCAAGGTTCAAGCCACGATCAGTCAAAACCAGCCTACGGAACGGATACTCGCTATACTTAAACAGGATAAGACCTTCTTGAGGCAGATAATTAACGATGAGAAGTTCGTGCTTGGAGGGGCACGTCGTTTCAAGAAGCCGTACTTCTTATTCGATGATAGTGTGGGGTTTGAAGATGGCGAGACCATACGCTTGAGAAATCCAATGGTGATCTGTCCGAACAATCAGAGGATAAGGCTACCGTCGATGGAGCGTCAATATCCTTTGTCTGCTTTTACTGTCTTAGCCGTGTGGCGACAGATAAAGTGGGAGCTGACTCCTGAGCTCCTCGGCATTATCTCTGAAGAATACAGTTCGACTCAGACGATCGAAAGAAGGACACTTTCAAGTGTGTCCGGGGCTCTGCATCTTACTCTACGAGAGGACTGCAACCTGGTGCCGTAGTGAACGACATTCCGACTAACCTCCATCCTTATGCCGCTGACACACTTTACAATTTGATGATGATGGAGGATGCGTCGTATCCCGCAGGAAAGATGCGGATGGAAGGCTGGAGGTATCCATCTTCATTCTGGAGCAATCTCACTGGCTGGGTGCTTTTCACGTATGAAGTCACCCTGAAGACTGCTGGCCTTTAATGCTATTAGGGCCACTCAATATGGTGTAAGGGTCATCTGGCCAATGTTTGTGTCACGACCCAGTCCCAATTTCTTGGGTCGAATCGGATCATGCCCAGCCTGCACCGTTATTGAGACGGCGACAGTAAGCTGTATCAGGCAGTGTAACACATGCAGATAAAATTCTAACGAATATAAAATCTTTTATTCAATTTAAAATTTTTGAAATACAACAATTAATAATTACAACAACTACATTTGATACATTGGTTACTAAATAAAATACTATCCAGCTCTACTGATCTTGGGTTCCAGGTTCTGCGGGACCAGAGTTAGACATCAGATCCTCGATGACGCAATCACCTAAAAATGTTGGTCTCCAGTCAGGAGGGAGCAAAGTACAATTTATGCTAATTTGACAATTGAAATAATAATAGAATCATGCACTTTTAAACAATTTTGAAATGAACAGTTTTCTAACAGTAAAACAGTGTGATTTGAATAGGCAATGAATATGACCGGCTTGGGTTGTACAGTGAAAGATATGGCTTATCCCCGTGTGTAAGAGGGGTAAGCTCGCACAGTTACAGTAGTTACAGTAGTTTGGATGTGGTCATACTCATTACACTACTCCTCCAGTCCCCAAACAGTTACAGTAGTTACAGTAGTTACAGTCAGTGCTCTCAGAGAGAGTTTCGTGTTGCATCGTGGTTTAAACTTGCAATAAAACGATTATTAAGTAATTGTAAACTAACACAAAAAGTACTTGCCTTTGTTTTATGACTGGATTCGATATTGGTTCCGGGATGATGCTAGTACAGTCCTTGAAACCCTACAATTGAGAATTTCTGACTTAGCTTTCCAAAATTTCCATGCTAGATGTGCTAGTTACAATCTCTAAATTTGTCCTAGTCAATTTTTAATCTTTATTATACTAACACAAACAAAACTCGATTATCTAATGCGTTATATTTAATTATGATGGAAAGATCATTTTATATTTAATTTTGGAAAAACTTTGTATTTGTCGATTTATTGGCAAAACTTGGTATTTTATAATTTATATAATAAAATTACATTTTTCTTTAAATGCGAAAAATGTGAAACTTGTTAAATAATAACTTGTAATTTTTTCCTAATTTATTTAATGTGAGAAAACAATATTGATTTTCTATAAAATAATTATCTTACTATTTTACGTGTTTACGTCAACGACAACCAGAAAAGAATAAAAATTTAAATAACTTATTACAAAACCACAGAAAATAATAAAACTAGGCTTATTTAATTACATGAATTTAAATAAGAAAAAAACTTTGGTTAGTCTCTAAAAATTATCCTAAAATTTAATTACAAAATAAAATAATAATTTAAATTAAATTGAATTAATTTACGAGTCTCAGATATTGGTCCAATCGTCATATAGGCTAATGCCTCAACGTCCGGACGAAGCCGGTTTCGTTTGCACTTAGCCGGGGCCTATTGACCAATACGGTCGTTGCCCAAAATCCAAAATAATAATCTTTTTCCAAAAAACCATTTTAAAACCATTTTAAAATTATAATTAAATTTTATAGAAAATCCAGCAGCATTTCCTCTATTTTCAGGATAATCCAAAACTGGGAAAGTGTGCCAATATTTTCCTGCAAGTATCCCAAACCAGGGAATTCCAAAATATATATAAAAAAATAACCACAATCATTCCCAATATTAATTCGAAACGACCCGAAACGAATTCGGAAATCCGAAACTAACCCAAAAACATCACAGCATAAATCGGAAGGATCCGAAAATCGAATATTCACAGAATTTATTTCCGAAAGTTTCGGAAAATCCAAACCAAACCAACATAGGCTTTCCCGAAAATCTCTCGAAAAATCCTGGAAACAAAACATAACCCAAAATCGAATTCCCGAAGGAGATTCGTGGACCAATCTCATCACAGACACAGGGAGGGACGAACTACTATGATTAATCAAAAATTACCCAAAACGACAGAATTCGAAGGGTTGCCTCGGACTCGGGACACGCGAAATCCACAGAAACGAACTCGAAATCCCGTGAACAGCGCTGGACAGGGGCTGGGCGCGCCGAAAGGGACGCTGGCCGGTGAACGCGCTGGACACTGGCCGGGCACAGGGGCGGCCGGCGAGAACAGCGCCCGCATGCTAGGGCACGGGAGGCGGGGTGCTGGAGTGCGGCCGAGAGGGGGTTTGCGGCCGGGGAAGCCACTGGAGGTGCGCTGAAAGGGGGCGTAGCCGGATCGGGGTCCGGCGCGCGGAGCCGCGGCGTTGGCGGCTGGCGGGGCGCGCGGGAGGCCGGAAGGCGCGCGGCCGGAAACGTCGGGCGGCGGGTCGCGGGTCAGCAGGGGCGTCGGGTGTCGGCGGCTGACCGCTAGGGCGGCGCGCATCAGGGTGCTCGGGTCCGGGGATCGGGGCCGGGCGGAGCTGTTGCCGGAGGCCGGGGTCGACGTTGGCCGCCGGGGTCACGGGAGCTCGGTAGATCGGGGAAAGGTTGGAGTTTTGGAAGTTGGTGGTGATGGTGAATGAGGATGGAGGTGGAGAAGGGGCTTAAATAGGGGTAGGGCTGGGGGTTACGGGAAACCGAAGGGGTGGCCAGTTTCGGAACGGGAGGGGTCGGCCAGCGGCCGTTGCTAGGAAAGGAAGAGTTTTCCATTACTGAGAGAAAGAGAGAAATAAAAGTTAAAGATTTGAAAAAATTAATTAATAATAAGAGGAAAAAGAATTCTTTTCTTTTTAAAAAAACAAGTATAATTATAAATTAAGGGATCGAGTTTTGATCCAATTTAAAAATGGATTGAGACAGGTCCGGGACAAGCTCGGGATGGTCTGGTCCAACAATGAAATTCCAGAATATTATTTTTTTCTAAAATATGATTTTTATTAATAATAATTAATTTAGCAAATAAATTATACAATAAAAATTTTACGGGTTTGACCAAAAAAAAATTCCAGAAATAATAATAATTTATTATAAATAAAATAACACTAAAATAATTAATAAAATACGGGTTTCACAACCTTCCCTCCTTAGAAAATTTCGTCATCGAAATTAAAGGACAGAGTCAGGGTTACAATCATGCAATCATGTCTCAACCAGTCTAAGTATTCTTCCTCAGTAGCCTCATGTCTAACTGGACTACTATCTCATAGCAGATCAATCTAGTGCAATATGTCCACTATTCTGAAATAATTTTCTTCCCTCCTTAGAAACATAGTCACTAACCACAATTATGAATTTCTGTTTTCATTCCTGAATTGTCAATTACCGTCACGATCTTGAAATTTTGGTCTTCCACATTTTTCATACTAAACGCATATAATATTTCCTTCAATATATACTATACTTTCTTCAGCTTGCTAATATATATACAAAATTTAACTCTATGATTTTATACACTTCGTTTTGTCTTGATACTTTAGTATCAAGCCTCGGTAACCCAATATCATATTTTAGAATCCGTCATCATATTTCTATACTCCAATTTGTCGTGATTAGAAAAAAAATTTATCATTCCTTACCCATACGTGATCACTCTGTAATTTATTTAAATGTCCCTTTTCATCAACATGTGTATATCTTGATTCTAAATCCTCATTTTCCATATTTGATCCCAAATCTCAACAAAATTTAATTATCATGCTTAAGCTCGAATCCTTCATCTTAATTTTACTGTATCATTTGACTAAACATTTCTCTGTAAAATCTTATTAAAATCTTCCTACCTTGTATTATTTACAACTTTTCTATCTATGGTTTCTGATTTGTAATCTTTTGCATCCTTCAATTCATACGTTTACAACCTTAATTAGTTACATCTTAACTTCATAGTTTCTTGTTTCGATTGTCTCTTTCCTGATTCATCATGCATCTTCCTATAGTGCATTTTCATACTTATCATTTAACTACCTCTAATCCACACTGTCCATTTGCTTAACATTCACATCATTAATTTATCCCTTCCTAGTTTTAAGTTCAATTACGAGTGTTTCATATTTATCTCATAATTCATGTACTCCATAAGTTCCTTCAATAGATCGTTCCAATTTAATTCATCAGGCATAATCAGATTCGAGGCATGATTGCTAAATATAAAGATAAAAAGTAAACATGTTTAGAATCTTCTAGATAGAGTTTAGAATATCGAGGTATAATTTAAATAATCATAACGAGTTTAAAGTTTTTAAAATGAGGTCAAATAAAATAGAAAGGTCATAAAATACGACATCAATTTATTTGAGAAATAAAAGATAATATAATTTTCCGAAATGAGGGACAATTTTCAATTCAAACTGGTATAAGGTATAGGAGTTTGTGATTCAGAAAGAAACAACAAGTTTGTACGATTTAAGATGGTGAGGGTGATTGCCATGACAAGAATACAATTCGATAGAATATTTCTTGAAGTGGGAGCAAATGCTAGAATACAAATCCTCAGAATGATTGGAGAAAATCATGATATGAATATAGACTTATTATTATTCGAAAACTACTATTTTCAAGTCACTTTGTTTCAAATTCATGCCTCGCCAATGTGCACCTGACTGCAATAAATTTTTGACTCCATAACTTGAATAATTTAGTTTACCGAGTAATCTTCCAACTTTATCCATTTCATTGCTAAGCAAACATAGAACAAAGTCTCAATAATATTTGGAAACCTAACGATTACCTGTCATTATTTCAACTTAGAGTTTATGCCTCGCCAGTGCTCAACTAGCTGCAGTAAACTTGCAGTTTTCCATAATTCAGATAAATGACTATCACGTAAATGTGCGGAGTCATGTTAGGTTGCTAATTATTTCCTCAGCTTTGTTTATGTGAATTTCAGAGGAATTTCAAAAATTCAAACGAGTTTAAAGTTCTAAACAGAATAGAAAATGTAGATGACTGTTCTTCTGAGATCAAGGGATTTATCAAAATATGTGTTTGAGATTCAAGAGACTGGGGCTAAAATCAAGAGGAGTATCTGTTCTCCGATTTCAAAGATGAAATGATCAACCTTGATTTGATTAATTGAGTCAAACACTAGATAAGATAGAAGCATCACCGCTTCGGATTAAGTAAGAAAAACCAATGATAATATTCCCGACAAATTACTTAGGGAATACAAAAATTATTTTGAGAAGAATAATTTCATAACTAAGGAAAGTTGAAAATTTGAGAGAAGGTAAGTTTCATTGATTCAAGGAAGTCAAATTGAAATTGTCTAGTAACGCCAAGAAATTAAATAGCTTTAGGACAACTAAAAATCTCCTTGACTAAAAGAAATTGAAAAATAGAATGGATTCAAAAAAATGTGATCAATTTTCTGACCGTTCCTGCTTCATGATTATAGAAGCTTTCTAGGCCTTGATTTGATCAAGAAATTGCATAGAAAGAGTAGGATTTTAAGTTGAGTGGAGGAAGTCAACATATGAAAATATTTTCGATTTTTTTTTGGAAAAACATAGGAGATAGCAATATTGAAATTGAAAATAACTCCTTTAGGAGAATCATGAACTGAACTAATTCTTCTGGTAATAATTGACCTTGAGGCTTTTATGGTCCCAAAATTTAGTTCAGAATTGATTTCGAGAAAGTCAACCAATTGGAAATAAGATTGGATATAATGGTTGTAGATATACATTGGGTAAATAAGAGTTAAATAGGGTTGCTAAGAGGATATTGAAACTCTTCATAATGAACGAATCAAAATTCCAAATAAAGGTAGAGAAGTAAGATTCTGATCAACCAATGAAGAAATTAAAATTAGGTTTGATAAAGAAGAAGAAGATTGAAAAATTCATTCTTATTCCAAAAAGAATATGAATCCTAAAGTATACTAGAACCTGGAAATTATGGAAGGAAATCATCTCGAAAGTCATGGGACACTCAAAGGTACAATCAGTCTAGTCTAGATAAGGTTTAGGTACAAACACAAACATGGTATCCTATGAATTTATAAGCAGGCAAAAATAGATATTTAAGTAAATAATTTTTTTCGACCCTATAATGTAACATGGTGTATATCATCTAAGTGTTCTAGTTGTTTCTAAAGTCTGTTTTCCTACAGTCTCAACTATCCCTAGGTCAAGTTACAGAACTGCGCGATGGTCTAGACTAAGTTGACTAGACCAATTTACAGATCCGACCTGCATGTGCCACCACTAAAAAACATGTCACGACCCGGTCCCAATTTTTTGGGTCGAATCGGATCATGCCCAGCCTGCACCGTTGTTGAGATGGCGGCAGTAAGCTATATCAGGCAGTGTAACACATGCAGATAAAATTCTAACGAATATAAAATCTTTTATTCAATTTAAAATTTCTGAAATACAACAACTAATAATTACAACAACTACATTTGATACATTGGTTACTAAATAAAATACTATCCAGCTCTACTGATCTTGGGTTCCAGGTTCTGCGGGACCAGAGTTAGACATCAGATCCTCGATGACGCAATCACCTAAAAATGTTGGTCTCCAGTCAGGAGGGAGCAAAGTACAATTCATGCTAATTTAACAATTGAAATAATAATAGAATCATGCACTTTTAAACAATTTTGAAATAAACAGTTTTCTAACAGTAAAACAGTATGATTTGAATAGGCAATGAATATGATCGGCTTGGGTTGTACAGTAAAAGATATGGCTTATCTCCGTGTGTAAGAGGGGTAAGCTCGCACAGTTACAGTAGTTACAGTAGTTACAGTAGTTTGGATGTGGTCATACTCATTATACTACTCCCCCAGTCCCCAAACAGTTACAGTAGTTACAGTAGTTACAGTCAGTGCTCTCAGAGAGAGTTCCGTGTTGCATCGTGGTTTAAACTTGCAATAAAACGATTATTAAGTAATTGTAAACTAACACAAAAAGTACTTACCTTTGTTTATGACTGGATTCGATATTGGTTCCGGGATGATGCTAGTATAGTCCTTGAAACCCTACAATTAAGAATTTCTGACTTAGCCTTCCAAAATTTCCATGCTAGATGTGCTAGTTACAATCTCTAAATTTGTCCTAGTCAATTTTTAATCTTTATTATACTAACACAAACAAAACTCGATTATCTAATGCGTTATATTTAATTATGATGGAAAGATCATTTTATATTTAATTTCAAAAAAACTTTGTATTTGTCGATTTATTAGCAAAACTTGGTATTTTATAATTTATATAATAAAACTACATTTTTCTTTAAATGCGAAAAACGTGAAACTTGTTAAATAATAACTTGTAAATTTTTCCTAATTTATTTAATGTGAGAAAACAATATTGATTTTCTATAAAATAATTATCTTACTATTTTACGTGTTTACGTCAACCACAACCAGAAAACAATAAAAATTTAAATAACTTATTACAAAACCACAAAAAATAATAAAACTAGGCTTATGCCCTTTACAGACCATTTTACATGAATTTAAATAAGAAGAAAACTTTGGTTAGTCTCTAAAAATTATCCTACAATTTAATTACAAAATAAAATAATAATTTAAATTAAATTAAATTAATTTACGAGTCTCAGATATTGGTCCAATCGTCATATAGGCTAATGCGTCAACGTCCGGGCGAAGCCGATTTCGTTTGCACTTAGCCGGAGCCCATTGACCAATACGGTCGTCGCCCAAAATCCAAAATAATAATCTTTTTCAGAAAAACCATTTTAAAACCATTTTAAAATTATAATTAAATTTTATAGAAAATCCGGCAGCATTCTCTCTATTTTCGGGATAACCCAAAACTGGGAAAGTGTGCCAATATTTTCCTGCAAGTATCCCAAACCAGGGAATTCCAAAATATATATAAAAAATAACCACAATCATTCCCAATATTAATTCGGAACGACCCGAAAGAATTCGGAAATCCGAAACTAACCCAAAAACATCACAGCACAAATCGGAAGGATCCGAAAACCGAATATTCACAGAATTCATTTCCGAAAGTTTCGGAAAATCCAAACCAAACTAACATAGGCTTTCCCGAAAATCTTTCGAAAAATCCTGGAAACAAAACGTAACCCAAAATTGAATTCCCGAAGGAGATTCGTGGACCAATCTCATCACAGACACGGGGAGGGACGAACTACTATGATTAATCAGAAATTACCCAAAACGACGGAATCCGAAGGGTTGCCTCGGACTCGGGACACGTGAAATCCACAGAAACGAACTCGAAATCCCGTGAACAGCGCTGGACAGGGGCTGGGCGCGCCGAAAGGGACGCTGGCCGGTGAACGCGCTGGACACTGGCCGGGCACAGGGGCGGCCGGCGAGAAGAGCGCCCGCGTGCTAGGGCACGGGAGGCGGGGTGCTGGAGTGCGACCGAGAGGGGGTTGCGGCCGGGGAAGCCACTGGAGGTGCGCCGGAAGGGGGCGCGGCCGGATCGGGGTCCGGCGGGCGGAGCCGCGGCGTTGGCGGCTGGCAGGGCGCGTGGGAGGCGGGGAGGCGCGCGGCCGGAAACGTCGGGCGGCGGGTCGCGGGTCAGCAGGGGCGTCGGGTGTCGGTGGCTGACCGCTAGGGCGGCGCGCATCAGGGTGCTCGGGTCCGGGGATCGGGGCCGGGCGGAGCTGTTGCCGGAGGCCGGGGTCGACGTTGGCCGCCGGGGTCGCGGGAGCTCGGTAAATCGGGGAAAGGTTAGAGTTTTGGAAGTTGGTGGTGATGGTGAATGAGGATGGAGGTGGAGAAGGGGCTTAAATAGGGGTAAGGCTAGGGGTTACGGAAAACCGAAGGGGTGGCCAGTTTCGGGACGGGAGGGGTCGGCCAGCGGCCGTTGCTAGGAAAGGAAGAGTTTTCCATTACTGAGAGAAAGAGAGAAATAAAAGTTAAAGATTTTAAAAAATTAATTAATAATAAGAGGAAAAAGAATTCTTTTCTTTTTTAAAAAACAAATATAATTATAAATTTAGGGATCGAGTTTTGATCCAATTTAAAAATGGATTGAGACAGGTCCGGGACAAGCTATGGATGGTCTGGTCCAACAATAAAATTCCAGAATATTAATTTTTTCTAAAATATGATTTTCATTAATAATAATTAATTTAGCAAATAAATTATACAATAAAAATTTTACGGGTTTGACCAATAAAAAAATTCCAGAAATAATAATAATTTATAATAAATAAAATAACACTAAAATAATTAATAAAATACGGGTTTCACAGTTTGTCTCTTTGGCAGAGTTATGTAACCTTAACACTTGTACCTTCTTTACTCTGGGTAGGGAGATGGGATTGGCTCTCCACGAGATACAGGAAGTGTCGAAGCTTCACTGGGGCACGGAGCCCTATGAAGAGTACGTGCTTTGTGATAAAGAGCTCCAAGATCTGGAGAATAAAAACTCCAGGATGATTGATGTATACAAGGAATTGCTCTGCCACCTCCTTATCTGTCATAGGATTAATAAGAAAGGGAGGACCGAAGGGGCCAATCCCCACACGAGAGCTTGGATGGGCTACGTCTTCGTTCAAGGAGAAGGGAAAGATCCGGCCTCCTTTTCGATCTTAAAACCTATGACCAAGTCCGATATAGAAGCCCAGATGACGGATTATGATACGGCGGATACTGAGGACAATGACGATCCTGAGTCCCCTATTTCCGTCAAGCCGAATATCTATTATCGAAGAAAGCTGTGCTGGCAGCTTTCTTAATGATCTGGCTTCATGACTGCATAGTCCCTGGAGGATCGGGGTCCATTGAGAGAATAAGCTGGGGTATAATACTTCCGGCTGTAAAGCTGGCATTCGGATACCGTCTTGCATTGCTTCCCGCGATGGTCTGTGCCACTGGACGAGGTCTGCGGGACTTTTTTAGGAATGCGGTGACTCCTGACAGCAGGGCCAACTTCGCCCGGACAGAACTTCCGTATCATTTCCTGATGGGGTGGCTTCTACTGCATTATCCTACCCTGATGAATGCTCGGCCAGTGGCGGATTCTTTAGCAGGAGACGCCTTTCTTCGTAGATTTTATGATGCAGATTAGACCGTCACCGGTGTACCCGCCTGCAGAAAGGCTTTAGGCTTCTTGTAGAACTATGAGTTTTTCAGAGTATCCCCTCCGTCCGGCAGTGGTAATGCGGGAGATATCTTAGTGGACGAGGGAGTTCATGCCACTAGTTTGACTGCTGGGGTATTTTACTAGCTCCAATCTATTAGACCATCGCATCTGGTACTCCGAAACAGGAATCATGCCTATCTGGAGCCATATCTGCTGAGCTATTTTGTATGACAGTTTGGCTATAGCCAGCTCCTTTTGGGAAATGTCAGCCCGTATATGGAGTCGATAGGCAGCTTAAGTAATGGGACGCATGCTTGGATGTACTACAATACTGGGTGCACGGAGGAAATCTTCACTCTGCCCTTGGATAAGCCTGAGTCCCATTTGTGCTATGCTGTCGCCAAATTTTATGTTCAGATCAATACTTTTTATCCCCGGTATGATCGTAAACAGAGCTTGATATTGGGGACTCGGTTTGGCCCCCTTCCTGCAAAAAAGGCGTCAAAGGGCCGTAGGAAGGAAAGTGTTGTTCCCACCATGAAGCCAGTCGTAGTACCGCGGCCAAAAGCTATCCTTAGGGAGCCAATAGTGTCTCCAAAGGAGGACACGGAAGATGATGATTCTCTCCTCTCAATCCTCTTCAGAAGAGGAAAGCTTCAACTGAATTGGCCCAGGACCCAACTTTAAAGCGGAAGAAGAAAACTGTCGTCCTGAGGAGAGCCAAGGAAGTGGGTGATGACTCGCCTCCCTTGAGGAGGTCCTTCCAGCAAACTGGAAGAGGAGGAACGACGTCGCGGGCCGTTACTATTCGGGAGGTAGATCCCTTCCTAGACTCCATAGTCGTTCTGGTCAAGACTTTAGAAGCTTTCTCACCTTTGCGTTTGTCCTTTGCATAGGACCCTGAATTTGTAGCTGAGGCAGGTGCCTCCTCGTCTAAGGAGGCGAACGTGACAACAGCATTCCCTCTTTGTCCTCGACTGGTAGATGACGCTCAGCCTTCCTCACCCAAGGAGGCTGAATCGAAGGATGATCAGGGCGATTGCCCGGATTATGGTTGTGACCAAAGAACCAGTCCTTCTTTCGATATCTTCCGGGAGGCGATGTCTGAAATCGAGGCCATACTAAAAGAGTTGGACGAGAATCAAGTAGAATCGGCTCATCCTTCTGCGGGTATGTTATCTTTGCGCCTCTCTTCGGATGAGATTTTTCGACTTTGATTTTGCGTGCTCCTCGTGAGGCTGACCACGACTGTAAGTTCCCTTGTAGACAAGGGGAAGGAACCCCTCGTGAAGATAGTCCCAGGCATTGGGGAAGGGACAAAAGTTGTTCCCGGCTCCTCCAATTTTGCTGGTACGGAGGGAGTTGTTAGTGAGCCGGTATCGGCTACAGAAGGTGAGGTTGAACAGCCTGTTGAGGGGGCTGTTGTTGAATCTGCTCCCATTTTAGCTAGGATTGTGGAAGATATCAGGCCTGATGCCGCTCAGGGCCTTGATATTGTTGTTCTTGAACAGTCTGGGCCTGCTCTTGGTTTCCCTGAAGCCAAGACTGATGGCGTAGCCCAGGCTGGAGTTGAGCAAGCCGAAGGTATGAAATTACAACTCTTTCATATTTTTCCCTTTTTTGGTTACTGATGTATATATATATATATATATATTTTTCTTGTCAGGTTCAGCTTCTTGTCAGGTATCCCTTCCTGGAGCGGAAGAAACTCTCTAAGCCTCCTCCCCGACGACCTCCACTGAAGACGATGAGATAGCCCAGGAAGTCATCAAAGCTTTCTACTTTGTGCTGAAAGTAAAGCTTTCTGGAGTCCTGAATCGGAATGCTGCCTTTGGCCCTGTGAAGGCTGTTGCTGAATGCCAAGTGGCGGCCCTCGAGAGCATTGCCGGCTACGAAGAGCAGGCTAATACTCGAAGGAAAGTTCTGAATGACCTGGAGGGTCAAGTGGCCAGGTTCCGGGATACCAAACAACGGAGCCCGACGTCGCTGTTCTGCGTAGAGGATGGGGCTTTGATCACGGCTCTCGCATAGGAGAAGGCTACTTTCCAGGAGAGGAAGGACGCCCTCGTTCGAGAGATCGGCGAATTGGCTGACCAGTATGGTCAGTTCAACGCTGCAAGTGAGGCACGTGCTGCCTTGAAGAATAAACTGGCTGCACAGATCACCGAGAAATATAATCACATCATGCAGATCAAGAGCGAAATTGCTCAACTGGAAGCAGACTTGAGGTCAGCAACGTCTGAGCAGGAGGATTACTTGGCTCAGGCTGCCATGACCGCCACTACTTCTGTCCATTTAAAAGAACAGCTGGCAAAGTTGGAGGGAGAGCATCCGAGTCTAATCCTTTTCGAGGATGAAGCCGCTCGTCAAGAAGAGGCGCGCCGCCGAGCTACCGTAAAGTCTGAAGCCGAAGTCGTGGCTCTAAGGGATAATATCAACCGCCTATGTATCCCTTAGACTTTTTGTTTGTAAATGTTATTTTTTTCATCCGTCAAGGCTATTGTACTCTTTTTTCCCGTCTCTTGATAGACGTTTAAGTAGAGAATAAAGAATATTTTCAAAATGAATGTAGTTTTGTGAAATATTGGAACTAGAGATAATGTGGACGTAGTAAGGATATTTCTGGTAGGTACTCCGCTGGGGAATTTGATGTGGACCTATTATCCATTTTTATATTCAAGTTTTTTTTCTTAAATATAGATAATAGGTTGAATGAAGCTGCTAATAGAGGTAATATGGACGTAATAGCGAAAGATGTTCTATATCTGACCAGAGGTGATATGGACATGGAAAGATATATAACATTAGGTGGGAGTAGATAATTCAAAGGTAATAAGGACGTGATTATCCCTGATGAATGCTTTGCTCAGAGGTTATATGGACATGGCAAAACATAATCATTTCACTGGAAAAATAATTATTAGAGAACAATTCAGAGGTAATAGGGACATGACTTGTTTTCGTCAAACCGAGTTTGGACAGAGTCAAAAACGGGAATGATTTCGCTGGGGAAAATATTTTAGAGGACCTATTATCCAAGACGTATTCAGGACTCTTGAAATACGAAAAATAGTTATATAATTTTTTGAATCACATAAACATCGTACTGTATATTTACATGACTGGACATATGTGAACACTATTTACAGAAGGTTACACATAGTATTTCTTCAGAAACTTGCCGTTGATAGGCATCATAAGCAAGTCGCCATCAGGCTTGGTTAGTCGGTACGCACCGTTAGAATACACCGATTCTATAATGAAAGGACCTTCCCATTTAGGCTAAAATTTTCCTTTTGTTTTGTGTGTCATGACCATTGGTCTTCTCACTGCTAAGACTAGATCACCGACTTGGAAGATTCTTTTCTTTACCTTTTAATTGAAGGCCCTGGAAAGGCGTGCTTGGTATAACTCAATACGCTGCTGAGCTAATATGCATTTTTCGTCTAGCACTTCGAGCTCTTGTAGACGTAGACGGTAGCTTTCTTCGGTAGTCAACTCACTGGCTAAGGCTACTCGAAGAGAAGCAATCTGGATTTCTAGGGGAAGAACTGCTTCACTCTCATAAACCAGAGAGAATGGCGTACTGCCTGTTGGAGTCCGGACCGTTGTACGATAGATCCATAGACATTCGCCGAGCTACTCATTCCAATCACGTTTGTTCGAAGACATGAATTTCTTGAGAATTTTAATGATGGTTTTATAGAAGGCTTCTGCTAGCCCGTTAGCCGCTGGATTGTAGACAGTAGAGACTACATTCTGGATTCAATTCCTATCGCAGAACAGATTGAATGCATGGCTTGCAAATTATGGACCATTATCATAGATGATCCTGCGAGGTAGGCCGAAGCGGTAGATAACGTGATGTTTGATGAAACTGTTCACGTTCGACGCCTTCACTTCGGTGAGCGGTATAGCTTTCGCCCATTTGGAGAAGTAATCGGTTATGGCTAAGATGAACCGATGTCCTCTGGAAGATGGCGGGCTGATTAGTCCTATGACGTCCATGCCCCAGGCTTCAAAAGGCCAAGATGCTACCGTCGGGTATAGAAACTCCGAAGGTTGATGAATGAAATCGGCATAAAACTGACAGGCTCTACACTTTTTTGCATATTCAACAACATTTGCTATCATCGTGGGCCAATAATAACCCATTCGTTTGAGACGATCTTATAATTTGTAGCCTGGTTGATGTGCACCACAAACTCCGTCGTGAGCCTTTCGGAGTGCGTGTTTGGCTTCTGTGTCTGATAAATATCATAACAGTAGCCTGTCGTAAGAGCGTCGGTATAGCATCTTGGTAGCTGAGTCATAGTAGAATCTGAGGGATCGCCTTTGGATAGATACTGCTTCCTTCGGGTCCTCGGGAAAGATTCCATAGACGGCATAGTCTATGAAAGGAAATCTCCAGTCTTTAATATCGACGTTTGTTTTCGTTGTGTAACTGTGATGAATATGCAAGGCATTTGTCACACAGAATAGTTCTCGACCAGATACTGTGATTGACTGCTGAGTATTGGTAGGGACGGTCAAGGAAGCAGTGAGACCGGCTAGAGCATCTGCTTCTATATTCTGTAGTCGAGGCACGTGCTCGATGAAGAATCCAGCGAGCGCTGAGGATCCCCGAGTACAAAAAAGAATTCTGGAAAAGGGACGATGGAGATCGAGTGACAGTTGCTCCTTTACTTCGTTGACACTTTGATTACAAAAGTAGAAGAAAACTTAAGAAAATTGCTAAATCTCGGCTCACTGGTAAGAATTGCAGCAATTTGGCTCTTGAAAATGCTCTACGTTCTCTTGAAATCTCCAGTCTTTAACATCGACGTTTGTTTCCGTTGTGTAACTATGATGAATATGCAAGGCATTTTTCACACAGAATAGTTCTCGACCAGACACTGTGATCGACTACTGAGTATTGGTAGGGATGGTCAAGGAAGCAGCGAGACCGGCTAGAGCATCTGCTTCTATGTTCTGTAGTCGAGGCACGTGCTCGATGAAGAATCCAGCGAAAGTAGATGCCAACTCGATTGTTGCTCTGTGATAGGGGATGAGATCTTCGTGACGAACTTCATAATTCCCTCAGACTTGACTAACTATTAGCTTGGAATCGTCATAAGCTTCTAGATAGTCAACTCCCAGTTGTTTAGCCAATTGCAGACCGATTAATAGGGCATTCTATTCGGCCATGTTATTGGTGCATGGTTCCACGAGAGAATATGCACGATGTATAACTAGATGGTCGGGTGACACGAGCACGACACTTACTCTAGCCATAATATTTCCTTTAGGTCATGTTCTTGATGTACCGTCAAAGAACATTCGCCAAATGGAGATTTCTTCAGTTGTAATGTTAGACTCCACTACTTCATCGAGGATTTCGTCGTAGAGTTTGGAAGATTCTGGCACTGGATGAGCTGCTAGGAAATCAGCTAACGCCTGGCCTTTTACTGCCTTCTGAGGGACGAACAACATATTGTATGGAGTCAGTGGCATTGCCCACGTAGCTAAACGGGAATTGAGAGAACCCGGTTTAGTCATGAGTATTTTGAGAGGATTAACTTTAGATATGATGTGGATAGTCTGCCCAGACACGTAGTGGTGCGTCTTCTGGATAGCAAATACCAAAACAAGGCATTCTTTTTCCACAGGTGTGTATCTGTGTTCGACACCCACCATTGTGCGGCTAAGGTAGTAGATTGCCTGTTTATGGCCGCCTTCATTCTTCTGAGCTAATAGGGCACCAAGAGAATGGTCCATAGCATGGACATACAGTAAGAAAGGCTTCCCTATTATTGGAGCTACCAATACTGGGGGGCTTGTGAGATATTTCTTGATGTCGTCGAATGCGTGTTGACATTATTCAGTCCAGATGAAAGATACACCTTTCTTCATGAGCTGAGTGAACGGTTGACATCTTCCAGAAATGTTCGAAATGAATCGTCTGATGTAGGCTAGCCTTCCTTGCAGTCTGTGTATCTCTTTAAGGTTTTTTGGAGGATGCATATCGAGGATGGCCTACACTTTCTCCGGGTCAAGATGTATACCCTTTGAAGTGATGACGAAACCAAAGAACTTGCCGCTGGAGACTCCAAAAAAAAGACTTGGTTGGATTCATCTTAAGTTGATGTGCGCGCATTAGTTCGAACACCGTTCTCAAGTCTTGAAGGTGGTTGCCCTTGAGACGACTTTTGACTGCGATATCGTCTACGTAGCACTCCACTATTTTGCGCAAATGATCGCAAAAAATTATGTTCATGGCTCGCTGGTATGTTGCCCCTACATTTTTTAATCCGAAAGGCATCGCCGTATAGCAATATACCTCCAACGGTGTTCGAAAAGATGTGTGCTTCTCATCGTCAGAGAACATCTTGATCTGGTTGTAGCCTGAGAACCCATCCATGAAGGACATCCGCTCGAAGCCGCAAGTGTTGTCGATCATTACGTCGGTGATCGGTAGAGGGAACTCATCTTTCGGGCATGCAGAGTTCAAATTACGGTAATCGATACAGACTCGAACTTTACCATTCTTTTTCATGACTGGAACAATATTGGCAACCCAATCAGGGTGTTGTTTTCGCAAATGAATCCACTGGCAATGAGCTTCTTGACTTCATTCTCGATGGCCTCTATGACATCTGGTCGGAATTATCGTTGTTGTTGCTTCACCGGCTTAGCTTTAGACGAAATATTTAGGCGGTACATGGCGACTTTAGGGTCTAGGCCTGGCATGTCTTCATAGCTCCATACAAGGACGTCGATGTATTCTCTTATAAGTTGTATAAGAGATTGTCGTTCATCGCCAGATAGACTTTTACTGATGAAGATTGGTTTAAAAGATGATTCATCTCCTAAATTGACTTGGATGACTTCGTCTTCGGTAGGTGGTTCATGTTGTTCGAAGTGTAGCTCCCATATAGTATCCATCTTTTGAGCCTATTGTTCAAGCTCGATCGATTGGACATCGTCCGTAATCTGGTCAACTGAAACCATATTGACGGACAGAGTTGCTTTGAACATGCGCCAATACTGGAGTCTGAGTCCCAGAGACAGGAATCAGAAGAATGAGAACAATGATCTGCTTTATCATCTGATCTTACGGGAGTTATTGGAGGAGTGACATAACCCAGACCAATACCGTTTCTTTGATAGTAGTTCTCGGGTTTTACGGGAGTTAAAAAATGATCTGCTTGTCAGGGTTCTTCTTTTTCACCCAGATTGTGAGAGGCTTCGGAGTACTTTTTGGAGTAGTACGTCCTTTGACTCGGATAATTAGGGGACCATCATTAGAGGATGAACTTGCTTCAGCTTCATTGTCAGCTTTATTGCCGTCATCCTTGGAGGGCTGAGAGTGGTAAAGTACCGAATCTCTATAATAGGCTTCGATGCCCTTAAAAGGATCGACATCGGCAAACTCCATCTTCACGACACCATCGCTATTGACGTACTTGAAGCACTGGTGAAGTGTGGAAGGAACGATCATGTTCTCGTGTATCCATGGATGTCCCAACAAGACGTTGTAGGATACATTGGCATCGATTACATAGCAGGAAACCTCCATTCGGAGATGTAACACCCAGTTTTCCAGATAAGGATAATTTTGAAATTTTGTAATTATAATTATTATTTATTGATTATTATTTCATATTATGATATTTGGTGATTTTAATCATTTTTAAACTATTTAAAATTATGACTTATGATTTTGACATTTTACTATTGTTTGGTTTTAATTTCGAGGAATTTGTCACCCCCAGTTTTCAAGAACAGGGGTGTTTTTTTATTTTGTATTTTTGAAATATTTATAAAATTTATTTTATTATTTATGATATTGTTTTGGGATTATTTGAGTCGGGTTCGAATTTCAGCTCAATCCGACTTGAAACGGGGACCCGGGGGTAGTGTTGACTTTAGTGGACCCACACATTAGTTAGCCATGGCCCACATGATAGAAATATTTTAGTTAGAGGTTAGATTAATTATTATGGATAAGGTTAGTGTGATTAGAGACTTTAGAATGACTAATTTAACCCCAACCAATTAGCCCTTTCCTAATACTAATAGAATAGGTTAGTGGGGGCATTTTGGACCTTACCATAATAGGACAAATATCCCCATATGGCTAGCCACTTTGGGAGAGGATAGGCTTAAGTTCATTTCATTATTCTCATCCACACTCTCTCTCTTGTTCTTCCCCAAATTTCTAGAGAGCAATCCCTAGCAATTTCTTCACCAAATCCTTCCATTTCGCCACCAAATCTTATTCTTTCCTTCTCCATTCTAGCCAAGGAGGAAGCTACCCAAGTTTGGGAGGATTCGGAGCTCGTTCGTGTCCTTTTAGAATCTCTACGTGTCGGTGTCGCTCCGGGAAGGCTTTTCTTCGATTCGATCTACCGGGAGGTATAAATCCCTTCTTCTTTTCATTTCCTCATGCATATATGTCTATTTTGAATCCATAGGAATGACCTCCATGGTTGTATCTCCATTTCGTGTCCATTTGGAGGTCATAGGAGTGTCCTTTGTGTTGTGATTGTGTCCTAGTGGAGAAAAACCCCTATTTTGGACACTTTTGTGCATATATATATATTTATTTGTGTGTGTGGTTAGATGGTTAGAGAGTGGATTGATCTTAGTTAGGATGGTTAGAATGAGTTTCATTTGGATACCTATGTTTGTATCCAAGTATCTTGGCCTATATCTGTTCTTTTGTCAAATCCGTCATAATTTTTATCCACGTTTTTATTAACCAAAGCAACTTAGAAATGTCATAACTTTTAGCTTAGAACTCTGATTTATCTCTCGTTCTTTTTAAAAGAACCGTATCGAAGTTAGCTTTCCAAATATATATTTTAATAAGCCAAATTCGTTCTGTAACTTTCTGTAGAATTATTTGAGTGTCAGCTGTACAAAAGACGAACGTGTTTCGGTATTTTTGCGATTCTGGGAGCTTCCAAACTCGAAAATGCGATCCGTTTAAAGTTTCGGAAAGCTAACACGAAGAGCTACAACATACTTTAATCCTAGAATTTAATGAATGCCCAATTGGTACAGTATTGGTTTTAAGTAGAAGAGTGACTATACGATATATGCATTTTGTGTAACCTATGAGCCTATGTAGTATGGATATTAAATGAATATAGAGTATGTAAAGCATGATATGTTAGATGAATAAAATGATATATATATGATATATATTCTCTTTACATTAATTTATATATATGGTTGAATACAAGCATGTAGGAATGCTATTAATATAATGCATATAAGCAATGCATGAATGAAAGAATGATATACAATGTATGCATGAAAGTATATAATGAATGCTAGATATGAATGCAAGATATATATGTAATGATAGATATGAATGCATAATGTATAAATATTGTAATGCAATATATAATGATAACATGTATGGTAATGTAGAGTATATGATGCAAGCATGAATGAATGGAGGAAATACATGTAAATAGGTAACATAGAATGTAATATATGAAAGGAATGAATGATAATATATAACATGATATGTAAGGTAATGCAAGGTATGAAATATATGATGTGTGTATGTTTGTATGTCTCTATGTTAATATATGAAATGATATGAATATACAATGTATGCATATGTATAAAACATGTAGGTAATGCATAGATACATGAATGAAATGAATGTTTACAATATGTTAATATAAATACAAGTATCTAATATGCATGAATGTAAGTATAATATAATACAAGTATACATGTATGTATCATGTAAATGTAATATACATGATATGTATGTATGCATGTATACAAGGTAAGTATGTATGTATGTATTTCTATAAACTGAGTTAACCTATAACCTTTTACACACATGCATTCATACACCCTTTGACATCATGTATCCCATGTCACATACACCTATCTATCACTAAATTTTAGAACATTAACACATATCCTTTCACACACATGCCAAACACACACATACTCACTTACTCTTTTACCTCTCTTTCTCTCTCTCTCTCTCTCTATATATATATATATATATATATATATTATATATATATATATATATATATATATATATATATATATATATATATATATATATATATATATGTATGTGCCTATATATATAGCTTTCCTATATATATCTATGTATATGAATATGTGAATGTGAATAATATATATACATTATATGACTAAGTTTGTGTGCCTTATTAGCTTATGGTTTAGTTTTGTGCTTGGTTTAGCAAGTGACTTAGGCTATGAGTTAGTAGCTATCTTGGATACTTGATTTGCATATACTTTGTTTGTTTAGACCTAGAATAACTTGTTTGATCTAATTTAGACTTGTTAGACCTAGTTTGACCATAGTTGACCTAGGTTTGACTTTTAGGGTTGACCAAGTTGACCAAGAGTTGACTTTGGTCTAGATTGACCTAGAATCATGTAGAATGCATAGTAGAACTTCATATTGTCATTTTGGACTTGTTGTGACTTGTGCTGTTCTGATTAGGAGCCAGACACCTCTCATCGGACAGTATATTTACTTTGGACATTCAGACATCAGGCGAGTACATTCTCTGATAGTTCTCTCATTTATTTGTCAATTACTGTACTTCAGTTCTAGTTAGTTGTATGTGATTCTCTGTTACAACACGTATGGATATTTCTGGATTCATATATATGACACACATACCATATTGTCTGGTCTCTATTATTGGTATCATCATGTTTGACTTCTATTACTGGAATCACCTACTGGAATCACCCTGGAATCACTTGCTGGTATCATCACGTTTGGCTAGACTCATCTCGATTCTCGTGTCGTATTCTGGATTCACTTGTACTTGCTGGAAGGGGAAATACTTGAGTAAGACATGTAGACATACCCCAATTCTGGAATTACTCCATATGCTGGAATCTACTGGAATGATAGCCATCTCACACCCGGCCGAGTGTGTGATGTGCCGGATTACCTATAGCCGTTTACATGTCGATCTCGATATTTTAAAACACACTGTTAGAGTATAGTCTGGACTCACCCTGGAATCTTTGATCACTGACTGGAATTATCTCATACCGGACTCATCTTGTACTGGAATCACCTGGTATCAGATTCATGTTGTCTGGATTTACGTTGGTCTTACACTTATTTATATTTGCTGTCTGGACTTATATCATGTTATCCTGGTTCAGCTAGTTTCTATTTACAGTCTTTATTGCCATGATTCTCCTCTTGTTTAGTTACTTACTTTCCTTGCATTATATCTGTCTTACTTACCATCACCTGAACATAAACTGCCATGTTCATCAATACAACTGTCTATAACTGTTTTATAGTTCTCTGTCATTTACTTGGGTTTTCTTAGATGAGATTGTGCTCGTTCCTGTCCTGACTGGACCTGTTGATAAATTTTACAGATAGCCTGGAGGTTGCCTGCTAGCCTAGAGGAGACACAGTAGAGGTTGTATAGTTAGTTATTTCAGTTGTATTGAGTTGTATTTATTCTATGGATTACTGTATTGAGCTTTGAGATGTTTTTTGGGTTTGTGTATCTTAGACACTTAGACTTCTATCTGCTGTATCTCTTTTGGATTTTATGTTTTACATATCTTTTATCTTGCTCTACCTTAGTTGTGATTGAGACTGTATCTGCTATGTCACCTCCATTCGGAGAGTATATACTGTACAGGTACCTTTATATTGTTAGATGTTTGACCTAAGACAGCGTTCTACCGTCGACACTGCGGCGTAGGCTGGACGTACCCACGTCTCGTGCCCTTACTCTAGGGTGCGGGTCGTGACACGTTTTTAGTGGTGGCCCATGCAGGTCGAGTTTATGTAGTGGTATTCGAACTAGAGTATCACTACAGCCTGCAGTAGGATTAGGATATTTTTGAAGGTACTCAATCACATTAGGAAAAATTCTTAATCCGATTCCTTTTGTCTAAAATTGTTTCTTATTGACTTTCCTTGAATATAAACTGTTCTTCTTTGAATTTTCGCTTTATTCTCAGAAATTGCTTCTTGTTTTGATCTGTCTTCATGATGGTTATGAAGACACGATCTCATCACTTCGGTTCGGGGGATACTATCGAGAGACTGGCCACCTCTCGTCCTATTTATCAGGGCCTCGAGACCGCAGCTTCTGTTGTGCTGACTCAGGTTGGCGTTTCTGCTACATTGGAGGTGCACCTCCGTTTGTACAGAGACTTTTCCCTTCGTTTCCGGTTTCTCTTAGCAGCAGCGATTCATGCAGCATCAGCAGCAGAGATTTGTGCAGTATCAGCATCAGGCTGGAGGAAACCAGCAGGGCGAGCTATCGTCAGGACAGTCGAGGATGCACAGACCGTTGGAGATCTTGCTGCAAGTTTCGTTCTTCTCAATTCCATTCCCGCAATTGTCTTTTATAATTACCTTGAAATTCGATTCCATCTGTTCCTTGTTGATTGATTAATTTTGTCATGTTACTCTTTTGTTTTGTTTGTTTTTCTTCTGAGAAAATTATATGGGCTAGGTCGCCTAAATCATGGGATCTAGAATCCTCGATAGTCGTGTTAGTTGGCATAGTGAGGACATGTAATCAGATTTTGGATGTATTCTCGGATATGGAAATTTAAGGTTTTTGCCGTCGCATGCGACAGTGCAAAAATTTTAAATACCATGAACCTAGAGGTACGTACCTTAGTCAAGGACTCTGTGATTATCGTAGCCTTGCTTACTAGCATGATGAAGACTCTGGACAACATGATTTTGGACAGACGCATATGATTAACAGATTGTATCTTGAGAAGGTTTAAACATCATACCCTTTTGATTGTTATAAATGACTTAGGAGTAGGGATATTTAGTTTTGTAGAGCTTATTCATAGGTAGTTCCTTCATAGTATAATGGTATGATGACTTGTAGAGTGTCTGTACCCTAGAGATGATAGTTAGCATTGGTGTTAGAATAGTAACCCATTGCAGATAATTCTCCTGTTATCTATAATACCAACCAGTTACACATAGGATGTTAGTATGCCTTACAGTATTGATGATTATTACTACTTTTCCTTACCTTTTCCAGTGAGGCACCCATGACCAGAGCCTGCCTTTGAGTATAGTTGTAGTTTCACCTAAGACCGAGAGGTCTATTTACATAGATAGATTACAAATGATATTGGCATATGGGATATAGGTTAGTTGGTATCTATAGGCTATTGTTGTATAGGGTTATAAACATGTTGTTTAGCCTATACTTGGTTCATTTTTCCATTTTAGTTAAGTTCTCTTCGTGTTGAGTTCCTTTGTGTTGATCACCTTTATAGGCAGTGTGCAGACCCTTCACTAGATACCTTGTCCCCTTGATTCAGACCATTCATCCTTAGCCTAGTTCTAAGCATTGTTTCAGACCCTTATAAGTTTAGTCTGCCTTAACCCTTGGTTGATCAGTCATGTATATATATATATAGATGATATACTTAGGATATATGTGTTGGGTTATTGTTCTTGAGCATATATATATGTGGTATTTGGTATTCATGTGCTTAGCTTGTAGGTATTTAGTTATAGGTGACTTGATAGGATTGGGAAGTTAAGAGCTAGTCTATTATAGAGTTTCTCTTTTGCTAAATTCTAGTTGCCAACACCTAGATAGCTAGCATAGGTAAAACCCTAAGAAGTTGACCAGTTGATGACCAAGTACTTGGATGTTGAGAAATTGACTAGTGATTGACCCTTGACTATGTTTGACATAGAAGGGGGTGCGATCATCTTAATTTCGAGGACGAAATATTTATAAGGTGGGTAGGATTGTAACACCCACTTTTCCAGATAAGGATAATTTTGAAAATTTGTAATTATAATTATTATTTATTGATTATTATTTTATATTATGATTTTTGGTGATTTTTAATCATTTTTAAACTATTTAAAATTATGACTTGTGATTTTGACATTTTACTATTGTTTGGTTTTAATTTCGAGGAATTTGTCACCCCCAGTTTTCAGGAACAGGGGTATTTTATCATTTTATATTTTTGAAATATTTATAAAATTTATTTTATTATTTATGATATTGTTTTGGGATTATTTGAGTCGGGTTCGAATTTCAGCTCAATCCGACTTGAAACGGGGACCCGGGGGTAGTGTTGACTTTAGTGGACCCACACATTAGTTAGCCATGGCCCACATGATAGAAATATTTAGTTAGAGGTTAGACTAATTATTATGGATAAGGTTAGTGTGATTAGAGACTTTAGAATGACTAATTTAGCCCCAACCAATTAGCCCTTTCCTAATACTAATAGAATAGGTTAGTGGGGGCATTTTGGACCTTATCATAATAGGACAAATAGTCCCATATGGCCAGCCAATTTGGGAGAGGATAGGCTCAAGTTCATTTCATTATTCTCATCCACACTCTCTCTCTTGTTCTTCCCCAAATTTCTAGAGAGCAATCCCTAGAAATTTCTCTACCAAATCCTTCCATTTTGCCACCAAATCTTCTTCTTTCCTTCTTCATTCTAGCCAAGGAGGAAGCTACCCAAGTTTGGGAGGATTCGGAGCTCGTTCGTGTCCTTTTGGAATCTCTACGTGTCGGTGTCGCTCCGGAAAGGCTTTTCTTCGATTCGATCTACCGGGAGGTATAAATCCCTTCTCCTTTTCATTTTCTTATGCATATAGGTCTATTTTGAACCCATAGGAATGACCTCCATGGTCGTATCTCTATTTCGTGTCCATTTGGAGGTCATAGGAGTGTCCTTTGTGTTGTGATTGGGTCCTAGTAGAAAAAACCCCCTATTTTGGACACTTGTGTGCATATATATATATATATATATATATATATATATATATATATATATATATATATATTTTTTTTTTTTTTGTGTGCATATATATATATATATATATATATATATATATATATATATATATATATATATATATATATATATATATATATATATATATTTATTTGTGTGTGTGGTTAGATGGTTAGAGAGTGGATTGATCTTAGTTAGGATGGTTAGAATGAGTTTCATTTGGATACCTATGTTTGTATCCAAGTATCTTGGCCTATATGTGTTCTTTTGTCAAATTCGTCATAATTTTTATCCACGTTTTTATTAACCAAAGCAACTTAGAAATGTCATAACTTTTAGCTTATAACTCCGATTTATCTCCCGTTTTTTTTAAAAGAACCGTATCGAAGTTAGCTTTCCAAATATATATTTTAATAAGCCAAATTCCTTCTGTAACTTTCTATAGAATTATTTGAGTGTTAGCTATACAAAAGACGAACGTGTTTCGGTATTTTTGCGATTCCGGGAGCTTCCGAACACGAAAATACGATCCGTTTAAAGTTTCAGAAAGCTAACACGAAGAGCTACAACATAATTTAATCCTAGAATTTAATGAATGCCCAATTGGTACAGTATTGGTTTTAAGTAGAAGAGTGACTATACGATATATGCATTTTGTGTAACCTATGAGCCTATGTAGTATGGATATTAAATGAATATAGAGTATGTAATGCATGATATGTTAGATGAATAAAATGATATATATATGATATATATTCTCTTTACATTAATTTATATATATGGTTGAATGCAAGCCTGTAGGAATGCTATTAATATAATGCATATAAGCAATGCATGAATGAAAGAATGATATACAATGTATGCATGAAAGTATATAATGAATGCTAGATATGAATGCAAGATATATATGTAATGATAGATATGAATGCATAATGTATAAATATTGTAATGCAATATATAATGATAACATGTATGGTAATGTAGAGTATATGATGCAAGCATGAATGAATGGAGGAAATACATGTAAATAGGTAACATAGAATGTAATATATGAAAGGAATGAATGATAATATATAACATAATATGTAAGGTAATGCAAGGTATGAAATATATGATGTGTGTATGTTTGTATGTCTCTATGTTAATGTATAAAATGATATGAATATACAATGTATGCATATGTATAAAACATGTAGGTAATGCATAGATGCATGAATGAAATGAATGTTTACAATATGTTAATATAAATACAAGTATCTAATATGCATGAATGTAAGTATAATATAATACAAGTATACATGTATGTATCATGTAAATGTAATATACATGATATGTATGTATGCATGTATACAAGGTAAGTATGTATGTATGTATGTATTTCTATAAACTGAGTTAACCTATAACCTTTTACACACATGCATTCATACACCCTTTGACATCATGTATCCCATGTCACATACACCTATCTATCACTAAATTTTAGAACATTAACACATATCCTTTCACACACATGCCAAACACACACATACTCACTTACTCTTTTACCTCTCTTTCTCTCTCTCTCTCTATATATATATATATATATATGTGCCTATATATATAGCTTTCCTATATATATCTATGTATATGAATATGTGAATGTGAATAATATATATACATTATATGACTAAGTTTGTGTGCCTTGTTAGCTTATGGTTTAGTTTTGTGCTTGGTTTAGCAAGTAACTTAGGCTATGAGTTAGTAGCTATCTTGGATACTTGATTTGCATATACTTTGTTTATTTAGACCTAGAATAACTTGTTTGATCTAATTTAGACTTGTTAGACCTAGTTTGACCATAGTTGACCTAGGTTTGACTTTTAGGGTTGACCAAGTTGACCAAGAGTTGACTTTGGTCTAGATTGACCTAGAATCATGTAGAATGCATAGTAGAACTTCATATTGTCATTTTGGACTTGTTGTGACTTGTGCTGTTCTGATTAGGAGCCAGACACCTCTCATCGGACAGTATATTTACTTTGGACAGTCAGACATCAGGCGAGTACATTCTCTGATAGTTCTCTCATTTATTTGTCAATTACTGTACTTCAGTTCTAGTTAGTTGTATGTGATTCTCTTTTACAACACGTATGGATATTTCTGGATTCATGTATACGACACACATACCATATTGTCTGGTCTCTATTACTGGTATCATCATGTTTGGCTTCTATTACTGGAATCACCTACTGGAATCACCCTGAAATCACTTGCTGGTATCATTACGTTTGGCTGGACTCATCTCGATTCTCGTGTCGTATTCTGGATTCACTTGTACTTGCTGGAAGGGAAAATACTTGAGTAAGACATGTAGACATACCCTAATTCTGGAATTACTCCACATGCTGGAATCTACTGGAATGATAGCCATCTCATACCCGGCCGAGTGTGTGATGTGCCGAATTACCTATAACCGTTTATATGTCGATCTCGATATTTTAAAACACACTGTTAGAGTATAGTCTGGACTCACCCTGGAATCTTTGATCACTGACTGGAATCATCTCATACCGGACTCATCTTGTACTGGAATCACCTGGTATCAGATTCATGTTGTCTGGATTTACGTTGGTCTTACATTTGTTTACATTTACTGTCTGGACTTATATCATGTTACCCTGGTTCAGCTAGTTTCTATTTACAGTTTTTATTGCCATGATTCTCCTCTTGTTTAGTTACTTACTTTTCTTGCACTATATCTGTCTTTCTTACTATCACCTGAACATAAACTGCCATGTTCATCAATACAACTGTCTATAACTGCTTTATAGTTCTCTGTCATTTACTTGGGTTTTCTAGATGAGATTGTGCTCGTTCCTGTCCTGACTGGACCTGTTGATAAATTTTACAGATAGCCTGGAGGTTGCCTGCTAGCCTAGAGGAGACACAGTAGAGGTTGTATAGTTAGTTATTTCAGTTGTATTGAGTTGTATTTATTCTATGGATTACTGTATTGAGCTTTGAGATATTTTCTAGATTTGTGTATCTTAGACACTTAGACTTCTATCTGCTGTATCTCTTTTGGATTTCATATTTTACCTATCTTTTATCTTGCTCTACCTTAGTTGTGATTGAGACTGTATCTGCTATGTCACCTCCATTTGGAGAGTATATACTGTACAGGTACCTTTATATTGTTAGATGTTTGACCTAGGACAGCGTTCTACCGTCGACACTACGGCGTAGGCTGGACGTACCCACGTCTCGTGCCCTTACTCAAGGGTGTGGGTCGTGACAGGAGATCACCGATCTGGCACTTGAGACGAATCTTGCCCAGCGGGTGGCTTCGGCCAGCGTTAAAAGTCATGATGGTTGTATTGGTTGCAGATAGCTTGTGCAGAGGGATTTCTAGAATTTGAAGCAAACTTCTAGGAATGATGCTGAGGGGGGAACCTGGATCGATGTGCATGCGGTCCACCGTGATCGCCCCGATATACCCTGTATAGTACAGGGGTCTATCATGACGATTGTTTTTGAGTAGCATGTCCTCTTATGAAAAGGTGATGTTGGGCACCACTTCTATAGTACTGTGGCAGTGAGGACAGGAGACAGGGTCTTCAGCGGGGGCTTTGACTTCAGCGAGATAAGAGTCGGCATGTAGTAATACCTTACTTAAGGCCTTCCTCGTTTCTTTGGAGAGTCACAACAGATCGAACATAGACAACCTGGCAGGTGTACTGACCAGCTGCGCCAGTATATCAAAGTTGTAGGGTCGATCCATGCCTTCCGTGTTTGCCATTGATTATAAAAGAACAGAATAATTATATAGGAGGACTGGACTTTTACTTCACAATACAAACTCGCTCGTACAAAGAAAGCCTAGGGACAAAAACCTAGGTACAACAATCTAAGCACGATTGTTTAGTTTTGATTCTGGAGAGAGACGGTAGAGGCTCGGAAAAGCGACGACCGCTCTGCCTTACTCCTTGGACGATCAGACGTAGCCTTGGCTCCGGTGAAGAACTGCTCTCAAGATAGGAAGACTCTTCTGTGTGCGCCTTTGTCTCTCTGTGTGTCCAGCCGGGTGGATAGGATCTCTTTTGGAAGAAAATGGCACCTTGCTATATTTTTTTTTTTGGATTCGTTCTTTTTATAAGGGAATGGTACCTTGCTATTTATAGGAGTGGGGTGTCATCATTAGGGTTTGCAATGATCACCCTAAAAAAGTCGGCGGCTTGGGGACTTAATTACCATTTTCCTTGATCCTATTTTGTGGGCAATTAATCTGGACCACTAATCTTGATTGCAACGAATCTGGACAAGTAATATTGATTGTGTAGAATCCGTATGGGAAATCAATATTGATTGTCATGAATCTTGGGAAGCTCGGATCTCCTGCCACGTGTTTAATCTATGTGATTGCCATAAATCTGTTTTGATTCGAGTAATTATGATGATTACACTAAATCTGGTTGTTGGGATTTGTTGATAACTTTTGATTGATTTAGTGCCACGTGGGAAACTGATCTTCTGCCACGTGTCAAAACCGCGAGCCACAGCCGCATGAGGGTAGCTTCTTAGGTTTTAAACTGCATGAAGGTGGCAGCCGCATAGGTGTGGCCTCCGAGATATGAGCCGTATGGGGGTGGTTTTCAATTGAGCCGTATAGGACTAGCCATGTGTCAAGGCTGCATGGGCGTGGCCTCTCAATATTTGAGCTGCATGGAGATGATCTCCATAATTCGAGCCGCATGAGAACGGCGGCCGCATAGGATGACTGTTCATAATTTGAGCCGCATGACGAAGGTCTTCACGCTTCGAGCTACATGCGAGCATCAGCCGCATGGATGGTGGCAGCCGCATAGGGAACTTTGTATTTGGTGGATCATGCTAGCTGCAGAGGAGATTTTCTTCGTTTTTCGAGAAATACGCCGTCGTGTCTAAGTTCATCATTTTAGCTTTAATGTCAGAGTTATCACTTTATGTCAGAGCATTTAATGGGAGCAGTCACTTTATGGCCAGCTGTAAAGGCAAGCTACATAGGGTCACGTGATTTTTGCCTGAGCCGTATGAGGCTATTGAAGAGTTTCTGAGCCGCATGAGGCTCTGATAGATTCCTGAGCCGCATGAGGCTCCTTCTGTTTTGAGCCGCATGGGCTTCTTCTGTTTTGAGCCGCATGGGCTTCTTCTGTTCTTTTCTATACTTCTACAAGACCCCCTTCTAAGTTTTCAATTTGAAAAATTAGAATACTTTGAATAAGAATCATGGCTATATGAGCTCCGCTGGCCGCATAGGATGTTCTTGGCCGCATGTCTTATCTGGCCGCATAGACTCCCTAGCCGCATGGGCTCCCTGCCTCAAGTGCGTCTCATTAATTGCCCTTAATTCATTTTTTTAAAGTCGTCTTTTGGGGGAATTCCAAAAGTTGGCTCATTAAATATTTGGATTTTATGCCCTGGATGAATCTTCTTTATGAAAGAGGGGGCAAAATCCGAGGAGTCGGGTTTGCCTGCGGCACACGACCCGAAGCGGTTTATCGGTCCACGTGCCCCCCTATGTCTGCCTATAAATAGGGTGCTGTTAGGATAGAGAAACTTCTTTGCCTTCTTTTGTCATCTTCTTCTCTTGCCCTAAGCTGTTGTTCTTCCTTCTTCGATCATCATCACCAATGGCCCCCGAAGCTTCCAAAGCCGCGACGAAGGGAAAGGGTGTGGCTTCTTCGTCAGCCCCAGCGCCTGAAGTCCACCCCGATGTTCATCCCCCCATTGCTGGTAAGGGTTTGGGGCAGATCGTATCTTTTGAAACAAAGACGGCTCTGTTGCATACTTTATGCACAAGCCTTTAATGCGTTCCTCGTTCTTGTTGAATCTGTTCAATTTGTTTGGGCCACATGTGCGTCCTATGTCCGAGCCGTATGGGGTATATCCCATGTCCGAGCCGCATGGGAGTTGTCCAGTGGCCGCCTAGACGTTTTACAAACTGGACCGCATGATGACCCTTTGAACAAAGCCGCATGAGTCCCTCTCAAACAGGACCGCATAAGTTCGTCTGAATTGGGCCGCATGAGGCTGTGCTGCATCGAGCCGCATGAGCTCCCCTGAAATGAGCCGCATAATGTTCCGCTAAGTTGAACCGTATAAGCCCACGCTAAGTAGAGCCGCATAGGCTTACGCTACTCGGTGCTGCATAAGCTCATTTTGAAATAGAGCCGCATAAGCTTGTCTCTAAACAAAGCCGCATAGACTCATGTAAGCCAAAGCACTCAGTAGTTTCTTTTTGGCCATCTTTTGATTTGTTTCTTTCTTTCCTTCTTCAGTGAATCTGCCAGTGAATGCTGCTGGAGAACTTCTGGTGGGGCACGCCCAATCTGCTATGGGCTATAGGTACGATCATATAGTCGAGTATATGACAAACCAGCTCCCAAAAGAGCCTTTGGGGAGGCTGAATGCTATCAAGAAGCAGTCCTTTCACTTCCTTTGTGCCATGATAAACTCAGGACAATTGGAGAGAGAATACCTGAAGCCTGCGTTCCTCTTCGGGGATGCTTTGTCTGTAAAGAACACCCAGGCGCTGGATATATCCGAGAGCTGGGACTTTACTCTTGATGGGGTGGAGATCAATATCCCTCCGATAGAGCTTCATTTTCCTTTGTCCTGGTTCAATATGCTACCGCTAGACAGAAAGATGGTAGACTCCTTGACTCCCAGCAAGTCGGGGATGTTTGTGGGAAACATCCATTACAATAGGAATTTGGGGTCAGCGTATCCGGGAAGGGAACCGGTCAGTCGGTACGTGATGGGACTTGCTCCGGGTACCTTCATAAACGTAACGGGTCCTAATTTTACGTTTACCCAAGCTGATACCTTATTGAACCAGCTTGCTCGAAAAGGGTCTTATCCTGTCGGTCGGTTGGCATTGGTGAACTGGATAAACCCTATCCCTTTGTGGGCCAACTTGACCATGTGGATTCTGCGGAAGTACGAGGTTTTCCTGCGTGAGATCGGCCTTTACCACGCCATTCGGGGCTCCTGTCATGGTCTGCCCATAAATAAACCCTTGTTCATGGCCCTCCTGGAGATGTTCAACCGGAGGACGGGTACCTTCTTCACGCCCGGAGAGGAGCTGGGACTTGCTCTCCATGAGATGTACGTTGTCTCCAAGCTGCCCTGGGGAGAGGAAGTCTTTGAAGTGTACACCCCTACGAGCGAAGAGCTCGAGGATTTGGATCGGCAGTTCCTGGGCTTTGTTGCCGTGTATCGGGAATCGTTATGTCACCACAGTACTTGTCATCAGACGGCTATCAAGAAAGACGGTAGCTCGGAAGGGAGCACTCCTCACACCACCACCTGGGTCGCATATCTTTTCACACTCGGCGCCTCAGGTCGGGTTTCTTCCCGAGATCCTCAGACTCATGAGAAGGTATAACACTTGGTGTCGACTGCCAAGAGATCGAGGTCTACGGGCGACACCTTTGGGAGTAAGACTGACTCCTTTAGTTATTTTTATCATGGTACTCAGCGACTGTCGGAGAAAGCACTCCTTGCTGGATTTCTGATGGTGTGGCTGCGGAACTGCGTAGTCTCCGGAGGGGCGGGTTCTATTGAGAGGATCAGTCGCCACTTTATCCTTCCGCCGTAAAGCTGGTTTTTAGGGTCAAATTGGCCCTTCTTCCGGCCATGGTGTGCAGCATACACCATGGCCTTCGCGCCTTTTCTTCCAAGGTCATCGCCCGTGACACGGCGATGAACTTTGAGCGAATCGAGTTGCCCTACCACTATTTGATGGGGTGGCTGTTAATGCACTGTCGGTCTTTGATAAGACCTGGCCCAGAAGATGGTGTAATTGACGACGATGCTTCTATCTTCCAGTACCGCCGGATGCCCTGGGAGTACAACACTATGCCCGCCTGTCGGAGGGCGCTGGCGAGGGTAGATGGATATAACTTCTTCGTGTCTGTTCCCTATTTTTCTGCTGAGGAGGTGGGGAGTGTACATGTTGACGGTACCGGGCCTCCTCTTCTTTTACTTAGAGGATGCTTCTTTGGTTGCGTAACATCTGTCCCTCGCACTTAGTATATCACAACCGCAATACTGTCTACCTGGAACCTTACTTGCCCAGCCGGTTCTTTCGCCAGTTTGGGTACGGCCAGCTGTTCCTAGAGAGTCCCAGCTCTTGCCTGGGCTTTGAAGGCAGCGTTCTGGATGGCATCATGGCCTGGCTTTACTATGATACTGCTCGTACCCGTACTAGTTTCTCGGTCCCTGACGCTGAGACGCAAGGGGAGATTTTGTATTTAGCGGCTCTCTACCACGTCACTGCGAGCAGGTTTCCTGTTAACTTTGACCCGCGTACCAGTTTTATTGTTGGTACCGGCTTGGCAGAGAAGCCCCAGGGGTCGAAAACGAGGAAGCAGAGGGCAAACACGGTTTCCGTGTCGGACTCGGAGTCCACCACTGCGGATGAAGAAGATGGCGAGCAGGGTGTCGATGATTCTCTCCCTCCTCTAGACGAGGTGGCGGCAGATCAACCGCCCATTGCGTTTGATGAAGTGGTGGCGAATCAGCCGCTTGATGTGACTGGTCCTTCGTGTAAGCGAAGCATGAGCGAGTCTGCTGATATCGGTATGACTTATTCCATAAAACGGGCTGCTGTCAGATCTCATCGGCTACTTATCGAGGATGTTGACGCTGTTTCTGAGGTGGCTTGAATTATAACTATCTTCTCCTTCTTTTTCCCGTACTATGGCCTAATCATTTTTCTTTGCTCTTGTAGGCGTTGGAGGAGTCGGTTTCTCGAGAACCGGCCGCTGAGGTTGATCCGACCCTGACCACTTTGGTCAGTGACATGTGTACCGCTATTATTTCTACTGGAGTTCTTCTGGAGGCGGCCGAGGAGTCCCACGTTGCTGAGGGCTCAACCCATGGTGACGGGGGCTCTACTGTACCTGTGCCTGAGATGGTTGAATTTCACCAGGGTGACGTTGAACAAGTTGTATCACTTTCCGGAGTGGCTGGGGCAGAAGAACCAGCTGAACTCCACTTGGAGGTCGCCGGTGAGGGTACCATGGCAGCTGCGAGCGAACCTCAGCCTCCACAACCCTTCCTTGGTAAGATAAGCCAAATTTTGACTAATGAGGAGGCCCATTCGCTCTATTATCACATCCTTCGGGTTACGTTGATTGATGGTTGATCTGGACATACAGGTCCTGCCATTTCAGTGCCGATGACGGACATTGTTAAGGTAGGCTCTGCTAGCGGGGATTTGGTGGAAGGGAGCGTACCCCCTCCTTTTCCGACTTATCTTGAGGGGCCTCCCTCGGATCGAGTTCGGGAGGTCATATGGCGGCATAGCCTGGACAGGGAGCAATGGTCCCTGCATCTTCCTCTGCTCGTATGACCTTGGGGGTTCACCTCTCAGCTTTATCGAGCATCCATATTGTTCGGGCCGCGAAGGAAGAATTGGCCGCTGTTCAAGCATCCTTTCGGTCAGAATTTATTTTCCTTGTGGCAGGGGTGGCAAGTTCTGTTGCGTCTTCTTCGACATTGCCAGCCACACTTCCTTTGACACCGTCCTCTACGGAAGTTCTGGATGAGGCACCGCAGGATGTGGTTGATAGTTTCTACCGTCATTTGAAGAAAGGAGTAGAAGCTGCTGTGGAGCGAAGGATCCCTTTTGCCTTGGCCCGACAATGCGCCCAAGGCCAAATTAACATTCTCAAAACCCTTTCCGGCGGGGCAGGGATAGCTGCGCTACTGGAGGCCCAAACTGTTGGAGGCTGATCAGCTTGTGGTCCAGTTTCAAGTGTTGTGACAAGCTGATCTGTCCGCAGCAATTGATCAGGAGTGGGGGTTCCTCACCACCACCTTGGAGAAGATAAGGCTCGCGTGGGATACATCTAAGCCGGTTATAATAAAGGACCTCGGCGATCTGTCTCTCTTATACGACCAGCTGAGCCACCGGAGCGAGGTTTGCAGGGCTCAGGAAGCAGCCGCCTCCCAGGGAGTAATCGATACAAGGGAGCATATTCTCGAACTTCAGAAGAAGCTGGCCTTCTTGGAGTCTGAGCTTGAAGCTTCTCGTACGGACAAAGAGCTGATTATTCAGGATGCCGAAAGGATTTCCAGAGCTTCCGCTTACTTGGAACGTGCTCTGAAGAAGTTTGAGGAGGGCTGGCGGGCTCACGCCTCCTTGGAAGATGCGGCGCTGCTAACTCAGGAGGCTGAACGTCGGGCCAAACAGAGGTTTGAGCGATCGACTGCCTTGTTGAGGGATCGTCTCAGGGTACTATGTATCGCCGAACAATAGTCGGCTTTTTCCTTCTTTTCGTTTTCGTTTTTATTTCTTTCTTAAGTGGGACGTGGTCCCAGAACATATAGTACTTTTGCCTTTCAAACAAAAGGGTATGCTTTATCCTACCCTTTATTTGTACTGCTTATTGTGTTTATGGTGTTTGTGGTATTTGCCCCACTGGGGAGCTGTTTGTGGACTTGTTACCCTTGGCATACCTTAGTTTTAGGTATAGATAACAAGTTGATGGGGATATTTGGAACAAATCCACAGTAAGGTGGCTATGGACGTTCCTGGTATCGAGAGAAAGAATTCCGTGGGGCAGCTGGGCCCCCGGGACATGATGAGAAGTGAGGGGCTTGTACTAGGAAACTTAGTACAGCATTTATGATCAACAGTGGACATTTGTGGTCAACAGAGGACATTTGTGGGCCTATTATCCTTGGCGTACTCTATTTTTTTTTGGTATGGATAATAGGTCGAGAGAGAACCAACATACTTACTCAGAGGTAATGAGGACGTGGTAAATATGAGAGTTTCTTCGATGGAGCCTTCCTACTCAGAGGTAATGAGGACGTGGCAGGAGTGGGCTCCATGAAGGGAATATAGAACAACTCAGAGGTAATGAGGACATGGAGGTTCTATATGAGGGACGGTTTGTTTTTGATGGAAGTGAAACAACTCAGAGGTAGCATCGACATGGTTGTCTTAGAAATTTGCAGATCTGTTATCCTTTTTGTGCATTGAAAGTGCGGGTAGAGGATCATGAGGAATGAGCTCCTTTTAGGAAAAAAGTTCAGAGGTATGATCATACATGACTTACTACCCAAAAGACACGGTATAGATTCATCTGTAGTGACCAGAGTATAAGTTCAGCGGTACCTGTAGGTACATAACTTGACAATCTGGGGGATTTGGAGTCAGCATGCGAGTTCAGTGGTACGAGCGGGTACATGACTCGTCATTCTAGAAGATTTGTAGTAGGGATGTGAGTTCAGCGGTACGAGAGAGTGCATGACTCGTCATTCTGGAAGATTTGTAGTCAGGATGTGAGTTCATCGGTACGAGAGAGTACATGACTCGTCATTCTGGAAGATTTATAGTCGGGATATGAGTTCAGCGGTACCAGGGGGGTACGTAACTCATTGCTTCGGAAGATTTATTTTCAAGATGTGAGGTCAGCGGTACCAGGGGTACGTAACTCATTGCATTGGCAGATTTGTAGGCGGGATGTGAGTTCAGTGGTACCAGCGGGTACGTAACTCAACACCCTAGCAGATGTTGTTTCAGACATAATACTTCTTTAGGAACCTGCCGTTGATGGGCAACATGAGCAAGTCTCCATTTTGTTTTGCGAGGCGGTAAGCTCCATTAGAGAATACAGCATCGATGATGAATGGGCCTTCCCACTTTAGCTGGAACTTGCCGGCGGTTTTGTGAGTCATAACCATCGGCCTCCGAACCGCCAGAACGAGGTCGCCCACTTGGAATGTTCTGATTTTAACCTTCTTGTTGAAGGCTCCGGAGATACGTGCCTGGTATAGCTCGATTCGTTGTTGAGCTAGTAGGCGCTTCTCATCTAGAGCCTCTAATTCTTATAGTTTGCGATGGTGATTATCATCCGTCGTCAATCTGTATGTGAGAGCAACGCAGAGTAAGGGGATTTGAGTCTCCAGTGGAAGAATTGCCTCACTTCCGTATACTAGAGAGAATGGTGTGTTCCCGGTGGCAGTCCGTACTGTGGTACGGTACGCCCATAAGCATTCACCGAGCTTTTCATTCCAGTCGCGTTTGTTTGATGACACGAACTTCTTGAGAAGCTTGATGATTGTTTTGTTGAATGCTTCAGCCAGACCATTAGCCGCTGGGTTGTATGGTGTTGAAGCAATATTCTGGATGCGGTGCTTGTCGCAAAACCGATAGAAGGCGTGGCTTGCGAACTGCGGACCATTATCATGGATGATCCTTCAGGGCAGTCCAAAGCGATAGATGATGTAATGCTTGAGGAAGCTGATCACGTTTGAAGTCTTTACTTCTGCAAGCGGAACAGCCTCCGCCCATTTGGAGAAGTAATATGTGATTGCGAGTATGAAGCGATGTCCTCGGGATGAAGGCGGAGTGATCGGACCGATGATGTCCATTCTCCATACTTCGAAGGGCCAGGATGCCACCGTCGGATGTAGAAACTCGGATGGCTGGTAGATGAAATCTGCGTGGACTTGACAGGCTTTGCATTTTCGTGCATAGTCTATTACGTCTGCAACCATTGTGGGCCAGTAGTAACCCATTCGACGAAGGCGATCTTGTAGTTTAGGGCCAGGCTGATAGGCCCTACAGATGCCATCGTGAGCTTCATGCATGGCTTCTTTGGCTTCTGTATTTGACAGGCATCGAAGCAGTAATCCATCGTATGATCGCCGATATAGCATTTTTGTCTCTGTATCGTAGAAGAATCTGAGGGAACGTCTTCTAATAGAAGTGGCTTCCTTTTGATTCTCTGGTAGGATGTCGTAGACTACGAAATCGATGAATGGTTGTCTCCAGTCTGGTGCTTCGTCAACTGTTCGCGTGGAGTAACTCTCAACACATTGAACATTATTCCTGGGACAGACCAACTCACGGCCTATGATGTCAACCAGATGATGAGCATGATTCGGAACTGCTAAGAAAGCGGCAAGGCCTGCTAGGGCATCGGTTTCAATGTTCTAGAGCCTGGGAACGTGCTCTATGAAGAACCCCTCCAGGGACGAGATGATGTCAACTGCTATTTGGTGATAGGGAAACATATCTTCATGACGAACTTCGTATGAACCTCGGATCTGATGGACGATTAGCTGCGAATCGCCGTATGCTTCAAGGTACTCTACCCCCAGCTCTTTTACAAGTCGGAGGCCAATGACCAAAGCGTTGTACTTAGCCACGTTGTTTGAACAGGGCTCCGTGAGAGAATAAGCTCGATTGATCACCAACCCGGTGGGAGAAATTTGCACTATTCCGACTCCAGCGACGATGTTGCCCTTGGGCCCAGTTCTAGAAGTGCCATCGAAGAACATTCACCATATGGTACCATGGGAGGCCAAATTTGAATTAGCGACCTCGTCTGGAATCTCTTCATCTATTTTGGTTAACTCCGAACCTGGATGATCCTCTAAAAAGTCTGCCAGAGCTTGACCTTTAACAGCCTTCTGCGGGACGAAGATCATGTGGTAGGAAGACAGTAATATCGCCCAGGTAGCGAGGCGAGAGCTGAGTGCGCCCGGCTTAGTCATGAGGACCCTGAGGGGGTTGACTCTTGATATAACATGGATGGTTTATCCCGTGACGTAGTGTCGCGTCTTCTGAATGGCGAAAACCACTACCAAATTACAACATTTTAGCGACGGCCATTTAGCGACGGAAAATTTCCGTCGCTATTACCGTCGGATCACCGACGGATTTGTGACGAAATACCGACGGAAAGCAGTGGACAATTTTTTATATTTTTTTATGTCCATATCCGTCGCTACGCCGTCGATAGGTCGTCGGCCATGTAGCGACGGTTTTATATTCGTCGCTAGAATGTCGCATATTTTGGCGGGAAAAGCCTAAAATATTGGCGCGAGATTTGACTGACGACTTAGCGACGGAATAATCTGTCGCTACTCTGGTGCGAGATTTACTGACTACTTAGCGACGGAATAATCCGTCGCTAAGCCGTCGCTAATTTCTGTACCCTAACTTAAATTGAACCGACGGGGGGAAAATTTTCATTCCCCCCCAAAACACTCTCTCTCTTCCCTCTCCCTCTCTCCGACGATCTCGCTCTCTCCAACCGGCGATCTCCCTCTCTCTCTCTAAGGTATGCTCTCTCTCCCCCCCCCCTCTCTCTCTCTATCTCCCTCTCTCTCTCTCTCTCTTTTACGATTTGGGGGGTTGGAGGGCTGTCGTAGTGGTCGGAGAGGGTGTAGGGCAGGGGGGTTTCGGGTACGGGGTGGGGTGGTCGGGGCAAGGATGGAGTGGGATGGTCGGGGGCAGGGGGGTCGGGGAGGGGGTCGGACAGGGGTGGGGGGGGTGGTCTGGGCAGGAGGGGTTCGGGTAGGGGGTGGGGTGGTCGGGGCAAGGGTGGGGTGGGAGAGGGGCAGAGGGGGTCGGGGAGGGGGTCGGGCAGGGGTGGGGGGGTGGTCTGGGCAGGGGGGTGGGAGAGGGTGTCAGACAGGGGTTGGAGGAGGGTCGGGCAGGGGTTTGGGGGGGTCGGGACAAGGGGGGCAGGGGGGTGGGAGAGGGGGTCGGGCAGGGGTTGGGGGAGGGTCGGGCAGGGGTTGGGGCGGTCGGGGCAGGGGGGCAGGGGGGTGGGAGAGGGGGTCGGGCAGGGGTTGGGGGGGGGGTCGGGCAGGGGTTGGGGGGGTTGGGACAGGGGGGGCAGTGGGGTGGGAGAGGGGGTCGGGCATGGGTTGGGGGGGGGTCGGGCAGGGGTTGGGGGGGGGTCGGGGCAGGGGGGCGTAGGAGGGACTCTGGAGTCCCCGCGCAGGAGTCCTCCTCCTCCTCTCCCATAGACACACACACACACACGGACACACACACACACACACACACACGGACACACACACACAGACACACACACACACACGGACACACACAGACACACACACACACGGACACACACACACACACACACGGACACACACGGACACAGACACACGGATACACACACACTCAGACATATATATCATGGTTTAAAGTATCGGCCGATACCGATCCGATACGGCCGATACCGATACGGTTTGGCATGTTCCGATCCGATACCGACCGATACCAAGTATTGACCGATACCGACATTGGGGGTCTTTGTTCCGGTCAATTCGACAAAGAAAATTAAACAGAAAAGACAAATCAACAAGGGTTTAAAGCATAACAAGGTTGTAGAAGCATGTAAAAGAAGAAAATCACATCAATTGAAGAAAATCACATCTATTGTTTGTAAACCAATCGGTAAGGGTGACTACTATTTCATTTAATTTCAAAACTACTAAGAAATAACACTGAAAATACTTAAAATTTTGCCTAAATGTATAAATATATGTTTTTAAATGTAAATAATTTATTAATAATTATTTGTTCCCCGATACCAAAAAATCCGATACTCCGATCCGAAACCGTCGATACTACCGATATCGCCGATACCAATACTCATAGGAATAGTCCGATACCGATTCCGATACCGATACTTTGAACCTTGATATATATATATATATATATATATATATATATATATATATATATATATATATATATAGGCATAATTTTAAGTAATTTATTAATAATATATATATATATATACACAGACACACGTCGTGAAGTCTAGTATATATATTTGATTAGCTAAGGTAGAAGTTTAGCCTAATTAAGGTTAGTTTTGACAGAGTTGACTTGGACTCCTAATTTGACCCAGAACTAGTCTAGTATACCATCTGCTCCTCCTTTCTTCCCTTCTTCTCATTCGACTATCTCGGCCTCCTATTCGGCCTACTATTCCGATATGCGTTTGATACGGTCTACCTAACCTATATACTGATACTAATCTGATACTCTCTGATATTAAGTACATCCGACTTACTAGCTAGCGAATCCACCAGTTACATGATTATATACTAATTATGTTAGATTGTGATACTAAGTAGCCTCGTCGTAGGCCTAGCGTGTTATCCACAAGTTTAGTTTTTCTTACGATATGAGTATCTGTATCGGGCTATTAATTCTTATGTTTAGTTTGTCTTACGATACAGATATTCACATCAAATCGAGCATGAATTGTTACTTTGTTGATCGTACATGGATGTACAAACGACAACACGAGAGCAGAATTGGTGTGAGTGACGATTTTCAGGCAGGTGTGGAAGTATTTCTTAAGTATGCCATGAGCAAAACTCAGTACATGGACGATAACAAAATCAAGTGTCCATGTGTTAATTGTCACAATAGACGTTTCGAAGAAGTGATGACTGTGAGAGATCATTTGACCCGTAAGGGTTTTGTACGTGATTACGGCTTGTGGTCATCGCAAGGTGAATTATATTCAGAAAGACAGGCTGCAGAAGCTGGTACTTATGCTTTTGATGATAATGCTGCAACGGATGTCCTCGAAGACGACGGATGCTCTGTGGATTATGGAGACATGCAGAACCTTGCACGAGATATGGTGTATGCTGCGGCAGGGCCTAATTTTGATCCGGAGGATCCTAATCCCGAGGCAAAGGAGTTCTATGATATGTTTAAGGACGCAAATACTCCTCTATATCCTGGTTGTGAGACTCATTCCGTACTGTCAGTGACGATGCGGTTGTTGAACATAAAGTCTGATTTTAACTTGCCACAAGCTTGCTATGATCGGATCACACAATTAACTAATGAGGTGTTACCGAAAGAATCAAAAGAGCTCCCAAGAAACTTCTACAAGTCAAAGATGATGGTCCGACAACTGGGACTGGGGTACGAGAAGATAGATTGCTGTCGCAACGGATGCATGTTGTATTACAAAGAGAATTGCGTATTAGAAAGTTGTTGGTTCTGTAATGCGGATCGTTACAAGACAGTACAGGAAAAAGGAAAGTCAACTAGAAAACGACGTCCTTACAAGTATATGCATTACTTGTCGATCACGAAGCGCTTACAGAGGATGTATATGTCTCTGAATACAGCAGAACACATGACGTGGCACAGTGAAGATCGCATAAAGGACGAAGGAGAATTGTCACATCCTTCGGATGGGGAGGCGTGGAAATATTTTGATTTGTGTCATCCAGATTTTGCTGCAGAGCCTAGAAATGTACGCCTGGCGCTATGTTCTGATGGCTTCGCCCCTTTCGGACAGTCGGGATCTCAATACTCATGCTGGCCGATCATTCTTACCCCTTACAATCTGCCACCATGGATGTGTATGAAGACTCCTTATATGTTCTTGACAGCTATCATACCCGGTCCCAAAAATCCGGCAAAGAACATCGATATATATTTACAGCCGTTGGTGGATGAGCTGAAACAGTTGTGGGAGATCGGCGTCACGACCTATGATATTTCCAGAAAACAAAACTTTCAGATGAGAGCTTCACTCATGTGGACAATTAATAATTTTCCAGCATACGGTATGCTGTCGGGATGGAGTACGCACGGCAACATGTCTTGTCCGATATGTATGGAAAATAGTAAGGCATTCCGCCTTAGACATGGAGGAAAAACTTCTTTCTTTGACTGTCACCGTCAATTTCTGCCAACGAGACATCCTTGGCGAAAGAACAAGGACGCGTTCAGATATGGAAAACAAGAATTTTCTGAACCTCCTGCCAGATTGTCGGGATACGATATTTGGGAAGATGTAAAGGAATTGCCCACCGCAATGGAAGATCCATCGAACAATCGTGTCGAGGGGTTCGGACAAAGCCATAACTGGACCAAACGGAGTATCTTCTAGGACTTGCCTTATTGGAAAGATAATCTTATTAGGCATAATCTTGATGTCATGCATATCGAAAAGAATGTGTTCGATAATGTCTTCAATACCGTTATGGATATTAAAGGAAAGACGAAGGACAATCCAAAAGCAAGACAAGACATGGCCGAGATATGCAAACGTCATAATCTAAACTTGATACAAAGGGGAGATGGTGGACAAGTAACTAAGACGATAGCGCCATACGCATTGAGCAAGGAAGATAGATTAATAATCTGCAAGTGGATATCTACTTTAAGATTTCCCGACGGCTATGTGTCGAATTTGTCTAGATGCGTTGATCTCAATGAACGCAAGCTAACAGGAATGAAGAGTCACGACTGCCACGTGTTTATGGAAAGATTACTGCCCATTGCGTTGAGAGAGTTGTTGCCTTCTGCTGTATGGGTTCCGTTGGCCGAGCTATCTACATTCTTCAGGGATATCTGTTCAACTAAGCTCACGGTGGAACATATGATACAACTTAAGGAGAAGATTGTCTTAACAATTTGCAAGTTAGAGAAAATATTTCCACCGGGTTTCTTCGACAGTATGGAGCATCTACCGATTCATCTAGCATACGAAGCCCGTGTCGGTGCATCTGTTCATTATCGATGGATGTACCCCTTTGAAAGGTAAATAAAAATTGATATAATTTAAGTGGATTTTATAATTCATTGTTAATTCTCAAGATAATTTGTCTCTCTAGGTATCTACATCATCTAAAGAAGAAAGTTGGCAACAAGGCTCATATAGAGGCTTCGATATGCGAAGCATATCTTATCGAGGAGGTGTCAAACTTTTGCTCCATTTATTTCGATACTCATGTTGAGACAAATCGAAATAGACCTCAAAGGAATGACGAAGACGTTGAGGAAGGAGGTATATTCAATTTAAGGGGCAAGCCTATTGGGGCTAGTAAGAAACGGTGGTTGAGTGACGATGAGTATGATGCCGCTCACCGATATGTCTTGTTAAATTGTGACATACAAGAAGTGAGAGATTTGGAGAAGTAAGTGACTACACCTCGTTATAATCTCTAATTTGGTGAGGTAAGTGACTACACTAATTTTTATTCTCTCTAACAGTGTATTTAGAGATGAAGTCAAAATAAGGACACCCGATATTACCGATGAGGGACTTCAAAGAGAGGTTGATTTTACCTTTCCGTCATGGTTTCGAGATTACGTAAGTAACTGAGATAATATGTTATGCGGCTACCATTTAAATATATATATGCAACTAAAACATTTAAAGTTTACAGGTTTTATTAGCTGAACCAAGTACACTCACAAATGAGAGCATTCGTTATTTGTCATTGGGACCGAAGAAGCATGCAAAGACTTGGCCCGGCTATGTCGTTAATGGCTTCAAGTTTAAGACAACTCAACATCCTATAAATGCCGAATTTCTCAATGACGGCTTCAGTACGAAGGATTCTGGTGTTTGCATAAGAGGCACAATCTATGACGACGAGCCGGACTTTGACTATTATGGAGTGCTTCGGGATATTGTAGAATTACAATATAGTGCCCCATTTGATATGCATATTGTTATGTTCAAATGTGAGTGGTTCGATACGACACCAAATATCGGTTGGAGAATCGATAAACAATTTGGATTCGTCGATATAAATCATCGCAGGAGGTATAGAGGGTCCGACACGTTTGCGATAGCAAGTCAGGCTGTTCAAGTCTACTATACAAGCTACCCAAGGCGTCGTAGAGATCGCTTTGACTGGTGGGCAGTATGCAAGATTAAATCTAGAAATACATTCAACGTTGGAGACCCAGCATACCAAGAGGACCAGATCGAAAAGCCCTAATACTTGGAACAACAGTCTTGTGACATGGATGTTGAATTAGAGGTTGATATACCTCTTGCTGATGAAAATAGAGGGGAGGAAGAGGTTGATATACAAGACTTAGATGTCAACCAGGGGAGAAAGAGGCATCTTGTCCCAAGTATTGAGACTGAAGAAGAAGAAGAAGAAGAAGAAGAAGAAGAAGAAGAAGAAGAAGAAGAAGAAGAACTTTATGAGGATGAGGATGAGGATACAGATGAATTCGACGATGAGGATGATGATGATGATGAGGCCGAGGCCGAGGAAGAGGACGATGACGATGATTAAATATTGCTATATTTTAGTTGTATCTTGAAGCACCCAATATCTAGTCTCGAATCCTAAATTACCCTATTATATTTGGATTTACAATTACAAGTCTAGTGGAACACAAGATGCCCTTTCATCAAAAGTTACAAGAATTTTACTTTGTTGTATTGGTGCGTGATTTTATCAGATTTTGTGTATCTAGCTTTTATTCGTACTTCACTTCTGATTGTAATATTTATTTTAGTTTAGGATATTTGCGTATTATTGTATGAGTTTCTTTTTGCAGATGGCACTCCTAGGCCTACTCGTCTGGGCGGCACTCATCGCCCTGCTGCTGGTATGGATATAAGTACTTACGTTTATGTGTTGTCGGTATTTTGTTTATGTGTTCTATTTACAGGGCATGGTTGCGAGCACCCGTACTGGTGGTGCTGGCCGTGGTCGTGGCGGTGGCGGCGGCGGCGGCGGTGGTGGTGGTGGTGGTGGTCGTGGGCGTGGGCGTGGGCGTGGATCCGTTCCGCCACCGGATGTACCAGCGGATGCAGCAGCAGATGCAGCAGGGGGCCCAGCAGTTACTGCAGGGTGGGCCTCGGAGTACCCCGGGATTCAGTTTCATCCTGTTATCGGGGAGTACGTGCGCGGACCCGCGGATCCCCCGACGCCACCAGAGAGGCTGGTGGGCGAGTTCCGACGAGAGCTATGGCCCGCTGGTGAATCGTAAGTAAATTTAAGTTAATTTATTAAATTTGTTTCATTTATTCAAGTTAATAATCCAGTCGTTGCTTCTTTATAGGTTTTTCCCGTGGGATGCTGCCTAGATTCTAGGGCGCATTATCCGGGATAACTACCATGGCCCCTACCTCAATTTTTCTGAGGTGCCTCAGGACATGAAGTACGTCTGGCTCGACGAGATGAGGGTATAAATCCGTCGGTGAATTATTAATTATTCTTTAAATCATTAAATTTTTTTTACGTGATATTTGAATTTGTATGTCAGAGGACGTTCTGGTGGCCCCCCCATCGCGAGGAGGCGATCCGCAGGACCTACAAAGCCGCCGCCGGAAAGAAGATACGGGATGCGGTGTACGACCTTCGTACGGCGCATACGAGGAAGGACTGGATTCGGGCGGAGTACTATGAGCAGATGTTGGAGAAGATGGATACTCCGCAGTTCAAGCTGAAATCGGAGAAAGCTAAGGCTAATCGACAGGTCGCGGGTCTGCATACGGGGGGATCAAGGCCCCACGCATTGACGCGTGCAGATTTGGTGAGATAGCACAAATTCAAATTCATTCTATTATTTAATTTCGTACTGTTAATATACGAAGTTAATTAAATTCTACGTATGCAGGCCCAACGGGCGGTGAAGCAGGGGAAAGAGGCGGAGACGGTCACCGCTGACGATGTATTCGTGCATACGCACAAGAGGCGGAAGGATGGGAGCTTCGTCGACGCGAGGGCCGAGGAGACTGATGTAAGTACTTACGTTTATGAGATTTATGTTAGAAATATAATTATTGTTAAGTTAATTAGATAAACTTAGGATTCAGACTATAACTTAGGGAAACATAGGATTTAGATTATAACTTAGGAAAACTTATAGTATAAACACATTTATTGGATAGGCTGCGTATCGTGAGGCACTTAGTCGGCTTGAGATCGAGCCCCCTTCCGAGAATGTCGGCGAAACGACGTTCACCCAGACGCACTCTTCTATGGCTGCTCGCTACGACGACGTGTTCGTAGAATCCGTCGGCGGCGTTAGGAAAAGGCGCGTCTATGGCTTAGGTTCCATGGCGCCCTCGTTGCAGCCGTCCCCGAGATATCCACCGCCTCCGCCTCCCCCAGCGCCCCCGGTTGACGATGTGAGGGCGCAGCTTGCGACTCTGACCTCTGCGGTGTCAGATTTGCGGGCGATAGTGTTGGGGCGCTATCCGTCTGCTCCCGGTCCGTCTGCTCCCGATCCGTCTACTGCTGCTGCCGGTGCTTCGGATCGACCTGGTCCTTCTTCCCCCGGACGGCTTTCGTTTAACCGCTCTGCGGACGCCCGCATCGTATCGGATAACACCATCTTGACGCTCCTTGACATGATGTCGCCATAGCAGCTACGCACGCTTCCAGACCATGTCTTGTCCCAAGTGCCGGCACACACATTGGAGGAGTACATACGTAAAGCGGATGCGGCGGCACGAGCACGAGACGATCCGACGGACGGGGTTTGATTTTGTTTATGTTGTTGGTTTTGTAGACATTTGGAAACTGAGTATGTTCGGATATTTTTTTTATGTTTGGATAATTTAATGTTGGATATTGGATATATTGTGTTGGTAATATTTTGTTGGATATTGGATACGTTGGATATTGGTGTCGGATATGGATATTTTGCATATGGATATATGGTGTTGGATATTGGATACGTTGGATATTCGTGTTGGATATGGATATATGGTGTTGTATATGGATATTTTGCATGTTTGATATTGTGTTGGATGTGTTGTATAAACAGGAAAGAGTCTGTTTACAGTATTTTTTTTTCAAAAATTAGCAGTTAGCGACGGACTGGCGACCACTCAGCGACGGATAGTCCGTCGCTAACTGGAGAAACTGAGGTTAGCGACGGAGTGGCGATGTAAAATCCGTCGCTACCTGGAGCATTTCAATAAAGCGACGGATTGGCGACGGACGATCCGTCGACCTGATGCTGTTTGCTGTCCAGAAATTTTAGCTTTCGCGACGGATTGGCGACTAACTTACGGCGGACTGGCGACCACTCAGCGACGGATAGTCCGTCGCTAACTGGAGAAACTGAGGTTAGCGACGGAGTGGCGACGGACTATCCGTCGCTACCTGGAGCATTTCAATAAAGCGACGGATTGGCGATGGACGATCCGTCGACCTGATGCTGTTTGATGTCCAAAAATTTTAGCTTTCGCGACGGATTGGCGACTAACTTACGGCGGACTGGCGACCACTCAGCGACGGATTATCCGTCGCTAACTGGAGAAACTGAGGTTAGCGACGGAGTGGCGACGTAAAATCCGTCGCTACCTGGAGCATTTTAATAAAGCGACGGATTGGCGACGGACGATCCGTCGAACTGATGCTGTTTGATGTCCATAAATTTTAGCATTAGCGATGGATTGGCGACTAACTTACGGCGGACTGGCGACAAAATCCCGACGGACTATCCGTCGCTAACTGTAGGAATTTAATGTATCGACGGATTGGCGACGTAATATCCGTCGCTACCTGGAGAATTTTACATTGAGCGACGGTTTAGCGACGGAATGTCCGTCGGTAATTGGGTATCAGAAAATCTCTGATACGCTTTTGCCGACAAATTTACGACGGATTAGCGACGGATATTGGGTATCAGAAAATCAGTGATACGGTTTTGCCGACTGGTTAGCGACGGAGTTTTCCGTCGCTAACCCTATATCCTGATACATGTTTTGACGAAAGCTAGTCGGTAATCCGTCGCTATATATATTTAGATGCGCCGACGGTATTCCGTCGCTAAGTCGTCGCTGAGCGATGGAGTAGCGACGGATATGTTTTAGCGACGAGGTTATTCCCGACGGCTATTTTACCAAAATATCCGTCGGTAATCCGTCGGTATTTATTTTTGGCGACGGATTACCGACGGATAAGGCCATCGGTAAATCCATGTATTTTGGTAGTGAACCAGAGCAAGGCACTCTTTCTCTATGGCAGTGTATCGATGCTCCGGTCCCATCATCATTCGGCTGAGGTAATAGATAGCTTGCTCATGGCCTGTATCATTATTTTGTGCTAGTAGAGCACCGAGAGAATGCTCCATAGCTCGTACATAGAGCAAGAATGGTCTTCCAGCAATCGGGGCTACCATGACTGGAGGGTTCGTCAGGTATTCTTTGATGCTGTCGAAGGTGCGCTGGCATTCTTCATACCATACGAATGAAATGCCCTTCTTCATGATGTGTGTGAATGGCTGACATTGTCCGGAGAGGTTGGAGATAAACCTCCTGATATAGGCTAGCCTCCCTTGAAGGCCTCGGAGTTCACGGAGATTTCTCGGGGGGCCCATCTCCATGATCGCCTTCGTCTTCTCAGGGTCTACATGGATACCCTGGGAGGTAATGATGAAACCCAAAAACTTCCCGCTGGATACGCCCAAGAAGGATTTTGTGGGGCTCATTTTCAAATTGTGCGCTCGTATCAGGTCGAACACTGTCCTTAGATCATGCAGATAATCTTCCTTAGAGCGGCTTTTGACGGCGATATCGTCAACGTAGCATTCTACTGTTTTGCGCAAATGGTCTCTAAAGATGATGCTCATAGCTCTTTGATAGGTGGTGCCAATATTCTTTAAACCGAAAGGCATGACTATGTAGCAGAATGTGCCAATTGGTGTTCGAAATAATGTATGCTTTTCGTCGTCAGGGAACATCTTGATCTGGTTGTACCCCAAAAAACCATCCATGAATGACATACGCTCAAAGCCATAGGTGTTATCGATCATGATGTCCGTGATAGGGAGAGGGAACTCATCCTTAGGACACGCCTCATTCAGATTGCGAAAGTCGATGCAGATTCGAATCTTTCCACTCTTCTTGAGGACTGTAACTATGTTAGCGACCCAGTCAGGATGCTGTTCCTCACGGATGAAGCCGCTGGCTATCAGCTTGTTTACCTCGTCTTCAATAGCATTCATAACGTCAGGACAGAACCGACATTGCTGTTGCTTGACTGGTTTTGCGTCTGGACGGATGTTGAGTTTGTGAAGTACAATCTCGGGGTTCAGTCCCGGTATATCTTCGTAGCTCCAGACGAACACGTCGATATATTCTCTGACGAGTTGTAGTAGTGATTCTCGCTCTTCGTCGGTCAGATTCTTACTGATGAAGATGGGTGTAACGCCCCAGTCCCAAAATACGTAGGACCAAGTACGTGAAAATGCCAGCTGCACATATACGAAGAACACTCCAATATATGGAATCCTCATCTATGCACATAAGCTGTAAATAAAATAATCACAGGCCAGAATAACATATCTAATCTCATCACAGCTCAACACAGAAGATAATAGAGTCCAAATAAATAAATAAGTGTATCAAAAGATAGCCATGTGAACATACTCACTCCAAACAGCTATGAAAAATAGTCTCACAAGATCGGAGTCCAACCTCCGCAAAATAGAAAGAAAATAAGATGTAAAATAATGTCCACAAATGTCTCAAATATAGAATAAACTAGAAATCAGTAGTGACTACCTCGTCATCGATGTAAGATGGATCCAGAACCGTTCCGTACACCTGTGGAAAGTCGTCTAATCTTGGAAAGATAACCAGGTCCTCAGGGGACATAACAAGATACAAGAAAACACCATGCCATATAACTGTGATAATATAATAGAAAGAAAGAGATGCATGCAATAGGGTGCCTACCAGTTCTACAGTGAAAATGTAGTTAAGAACAGACCTTCAACGCATGGGTATCTGGCTCAGTAGCAGTAACTCAGGTATGGCCCCATCAGGATACCAGGGACCTCAAAGCATAACATTCCTCGAATGTCAGAGGCCAGCAGTATCAGTAATAGGAAAGTGCATAAGGACCCATACATTAAGGACACCGTTCTCCCCACCCAATGCCTAGTAGGGTCACATCCATGACCCATGAACCTCTAGTAACTGCCAAGTCTTCTAACGTGTAATTCTATTGGCAGTTACTCCTATCCGTCGCACGCTCCATACGTATCGGTGGCCAGCCGACTACGCGAATACGTGTCCTATATGTGACTCACAATACGTGGTAAAGCAAGTGTCAAGGCCGTATGAGATATACCAATATCTCAATATCAATGGGTGGTCACTAGACTAAGTCAATGCAAGAAAATAAATAAAGGGAGAAAAAAAAACGACCGATAGAGTCGCTTGCACCCAAGTATGACTTGGACGCACAGTTTAAATATCAAGAAAAATGCTAAAAATAATAACTGAAAATAAGAAGTATAATAATCACAGAGTAAGGTGGCAAGGTATCTTGCCTGCAGTGCGAGAAGGGCAAATCCAAGAGTAGCAAGTGTCAGCACCAAAACTCACAAATCACAGATGACTCCAAACGCTGAAACAAACATCAAAAATGATCTCGGTAAAGAAGATATACCTAGGAAACACCTGTCCAAAAGTCAAATTCTGAAACAGAGGCAAAATCATAATTTCGGGGCAAAACGATGTCCGCCGTTGGACCCGCTTTGTACCGAAACGCGTGCCAAAGTCTATGGTCCCTAAAGTCGTCTAACTACATGTCTACGGATTCAGTTTGAGGAAAGGAACTCAACGGTATGTCCAATTTTGGATTCCGAGGAGCCGTGTACAAAATCGCCCGTTTGAGTGGGTCGCGGGCCCGCCAAAAATGGGTTCCGAATCGACCTTCTCAGAATCGAACCAAACTTGGCATGCAGGACCCGAATTTCGATCCGGAACTATTGGCGCAAGTTTTGCCTTGATCCGACGACTGTACACGAAGTTATGGACAAGTTTGCAAAACGCCGATACGGGGGTATCTCGACGGATACGCGTTGATTTCGTCCCGCACACGCGACGAAACTGAGTTCCGTCAGTTCCCACACGTCGGTAACATCCATACGCGCCTTTCGATGCATATAGCGCTTGACCACGTTGCCCGATTTGTCAGGGCGTACATCGTATCGTGGATATTTTCTGAAATTAACTCTTTAGAAAACAGTTTTTCGTCCAACTTAAACACTGATTTAATTCTCTTACAGAAAACGAAATACAGATAAAAATGCATTTTAATCATGGTTATGTTGTCTTCACATGTGTTCAATTAGTTCCTCGGTAATCCTAGTATTCTGTTTGGAAATCGGCTTCTAAGTTGGGGTTTTGACATCCTCCTATTCCAGTTTTCTGCGCAGTTTTTGCTCAAGTTCGTACAAATTTCTCTACAAGGTAGTTTCAAATATCCTTAGAGGGAGTCGAAGAGGGTTATGTTGCCTTCGTCTATGAGGTGGTAGTTCGAAAAACCATCGAGAAATCGAAGATAATTAGATCGTAAAAGTAGGTACCTGTGATTGGTCAAAACAGGGTACTCTCTGTTTCTAGGCGGTCGTCCGGCCCCTCCTCCGCGATGCTGTCGTCGGCGGCAGTGCTCAGGCGATCAGGCTAGGGCGCACGAACGTCGGGGTGGCTCCTGTGATCTCGTGCGAGGTCAGATGGAGTTTCCGATGTGAATTTTCGGGTTTCTCTACTTGGCCGATGGGATATATACTATGATTTTAAATCCAAATTTGGATCAATCTAATCCGTTTTCGGTTTGGGTTTTGAGTCTATGTGGTGGAGAATCCCCTAAGGGATTTATGGGAATTTTTCCAAAATTTTTAGGTGAAGATTTGATGATTTGAATCTTCAAATCCCGCAGCTTTTCGCTTCCTTTCGACCGCAAGCCCTGGCTCAGGTTGGAATAGATACTGTAGAAATTTCCTATAGTGTTTTTTTTTACTAAGGCTGAGCCTTAATAGACTCAATAATCCGAGCCTGGCCTGCTCCCCCTCTGCTGGGTGTGGCCGGGCTCAATCACTACCCTTATTATTATTTTTTTTACCACTACTTATATATATATATATATTTTTTTACCACTACTTATATATATATATATATATATATATATATATATATTTATATATATATATATATATATATATATATATATATATATATATATATATATATATATATATATATATATATATATATATATATATATATATATATCAAGCTACAATTATATTTATATTTTAAGCTAGCAATAAATTATCAAAAAATTTACCAATAAATTCCTAAAATCCTAGAATTCATTATATGCCTTATTTAATAGAATATTAACAAGTACACATATAATACATACACACATGCATTTATATTTACGTACGTATACGAAATAAATTCGAAATAATATAGAGAAATAATTTTTAAGGCACTAAATAATTTAGAAAATATTGGGGGTTTACATCCTACCCAACTTAAAAAAAATTTCGTCCTCGAAATTAAACTAATGTCGGGGGGTCCAATGCAATGCAAGGGAATTAATAGCAATTTAAAAACTCAACTGCAAGACATACCTTCGCCTACGAACAAATGCGGGTAGCGGTTTCGGATGTCGTCCTCGCGCTCCCAAGTAGACTCCCCTGGCGAGTGATGCTTCCATGCCACGCGAACCAATGGAATAGATTGATTCCGTAACACCTTCACTCGACGATCGAGGATACCTACTGGTTGCTCATCGTACGACAAACTCGGTCCAACTGTGATCTCGGAGTGATCAAGCACATGATTGCTGTCTGCCACGTACCTCCTCAACTGAGATACATGGAATACGTCATGCACTCCCTCTAGCGGCGGTGGCAATGCCAATCTGTAGGCAACCTCTCCAACACGTTCCAAGACATCGAAAGGCCCGATGTACCTTGGACTCAACTTGCCACGTCCTCCGAATCGAATCGTGCCTCTAGTGGGGGATATCTTCAAGAACACATGGTCACCCTCTTTGAACTCCAAAGGTCGACGACGATTATCTGTCCACTGCTTCTGACGATCCTGCGCTGCTCGTAGGTGGCCTTGAATTTTCTTCACTGTCTCCACTGTGCTCAAGACTACTCGGGACCCAATAGCTGTCGCTCTCCTATGTCGCTCCAACAAACAGGAGACCGACACTTTCTACCATACAACGCCTCAAACGGAGCCATCTGAATGCTCGTTTGATAGCTATTGTTGTAGAAAAACTCAACAAGATGAAGATGGTCCTCCCATGACCGCCAAAATCAAGCATACACGCTCTCAACATATCCTCTCGCGTCTGAATGGTACGCTCAGACTGGCCGTCTGTCTGCGGATGATACGATGTGCTAAACTTCAATCGGGTGCCCAAACTCTCTTGCATGCTCCTCCAAAAGTGCGAGGTGAATCTCGAGTTGCGGCCCGACACAATACTAACAGGTACACCGTGCAATCTCACAATCTGCTCCATATACATCTCTGCCAATACCTCTGTCGACTGGCCCACTCTAAAAGGTAAGAAATGGGCTGACTTCGTAAGTCTATCAACAATTACCCATACTGCGTCACGTCCCCTAGGACTCCAAGGAAAACCCGTGACGAAATCCATAGTAATGTGCTCCCATTTCCACTCGGGAATGGGTAGCGGCTGCAATAATTCGACCGTCCTCTGGTGCTCCGCCTTAACTTGTTGACATACCAAGCACTTGGCAACGAAATGAGCTATCTCCCGCTTCATTCCATGCCACCAATAATACTGTCGTAAGTCACGATACATCTTGGTCCCTCCGGGATGAATAGAGTATGCCGAACTGTGAGCCTCGGCCATCAGCTCCTGCCGTAGATCTTTATTGGGTACATAAATGCGATCACCACATCGCAGTGTCCCATCTGAGTGGATCCTCAAACCTGTCTGCTCTCCTGCTTCAGTCCTCTCTTTCAGCCGTCGAAATCTAGCATCATTGGGCAATGCTGCCTTGATGCGCTCTACCAATGATGATTGCACTTAAAGTTTGGCTAATACGCCGTCTGCTCCAGGAAATACTACCTCAATACCAAGCTGCTCCAAGTCTCTAATCAATTCCTTCTGTGTAGTCAAAAAGTGTGCCATGGGCTTGCGGCTTAATGCGTCTGCCACGACATTAGCCTTGCCCGGATGATAATGTAGCTCAATCTCATAATCCTTCATCAACTCCAACCAACGTCGCTGTCGCATATTCAACTCCTTTTGTGTGAACACGTACTTGAGGCTCTTATGATCAGTGTAGATATCAACCTTCTCGCCGTACAAGTAGTGTCTCTATAGCTTCAGAGCAAAGATAACCGCTGCGAGCTCTAGATCATGGGTCGGATAATTTTTTTCATGCACTCTCAACTGTCGCGATGCATATACTACTACCCGACCGTGCTGCATCAATACACATCCTAATCCCTTCCCGGATGCGTCGCTGTAGATCACAGATCCTCCTGGGCCCGATGGTAGTGTCAAGATCGGTGCTGTGGTCAATCGCTTCTTCAACTCGTCAAAAGCGGCTTGGCACTCGTCTGTCCATACAAACTCCTGATCCTTGTAAGTTAATCGGATCATAGGCCCCGCTATTCGAGAGAAATCTTCCATGAACCGTCGGTAGTAACCCGCAAGTCCGAGGAAACTTCTCACCTCAGAAGCTGATGTGGGAGCGGGCCATGATTCGACTGCTGTGATTTTCTCTGGGTCTACCGATATACCATCACCCGTAACAATATGACCAAGGAATGATACCTCCTTGAGAAAGAAATCACACTTGCTAAGCTTCGTAAAGAGTCTCTCGTTCCTCAATGTTCCCAAAACTATCCGTAGATGCTGCTCATGCTCTTCTTGACTCTTGGAGTAAATCAAGATATCGTCTATAAAGACTACTACAAATTTGTCCAAGTATTGGTGAAAGATCTTGTTCATTAAATTCATGAAAACTGCGGGAGCATTGGTCAAACCGAACGACATGACCAAGAACTCGTAATGTCCATACCTCGATCGAAAGGCCGTCTTGGCAATATCTTTCTTCCGAACCTTCAATTGGTGATAGCCCGATCGTAAGTCAATCTTGGAGAATACTTTTGCTCCACTCAGTTGATCGAATAAATCGTCTATACGCGGCAAGGGATACTTGTTCTTCATCGTCACTGTATTCAACGCTCTGTAGTCAATGCACATGCGCACTGTCCCGTCTTTCTTAGGCACATAAAGAACGGGTGCTCTCCATGGTGACGCACTGGCCCGAATAAATCCTTTCTCTAATAAGTCATCAATCTGCGTCTTCATCTCTACCAACTCCTTAGGGGCCAGACGATATACTCGAGATGAAATAGGCTCGGCTCCGAGAATAAGCTCAATAGAAAACTCAATATCTCGGTCAGGTGGTAGTCCTGGCAACTCCTCGGGGAATACATCCTCGAACTCGGTGATAATAGGGTGCTGAGGGGTGTCATGCATCATCATATGAGTCCCCGATGTGGGTGCATCATAACTCTCTTCGTCTTCTTTGGTGAACTCACACTCTGCCGTATTCGGTGGTCTAAAGATAATACTGCTCCTATGGCAGTCTATGAGAGCGAAATACTGGCTCAACCAGTCCATTCCAAGAACCACATCAAATGTCGGCATAAGGAATACAAGAAGTCGTGCCCTCATCTCTCTGCCATTTATTACTACAGGACAAAGTCTACAAACACCACTAACAGGTACAACTCCACCTCCAGTGAGGATTTTAACATTCTTAGCTAAGGGTGTGATGGGAATGCTGTGTTTAGTGGCAAAACTAGTGGCTATGAATGAATGAGTGGCTCCAGTATCAAATAATATAATAGCGGGAAAAGATGCAATTAAAACCATACCTGCTATAACCTCTGCCTCTGTCTCTATATCCTCAACAGCCATCGAGAATACCTTCCCATGATTTTGTCCGGGGCCCTGAGCTCTGGCCCTCTCGAACTGTGCTGACTGAGGTGGTAATGGCGGGCGAGGTGCTCCTGCCGCTGGCTGGGGTACTGGAAGTGCTGGGGCTAAGGACTGCTATTCCGGACAATCTTTCACTTTGTGCTGTCCTGACCCGCATCTCAAGCATGATCCAAGTCGAATTCGACAGTCCTTCAAGACGTGTCCCTGCTTCCCATAAAAGTTGCAGGTGGGCTTCTGATAAGGTGTGTACCTCTGCTGGAACTGTCCTGTGGCCCTCCTAATAGGTCCTCCCTGTGTAGCTCGGGCTGGTGTAACTGCTGGTGTATGACGCCTCGATGTCTGCTGCTATTCCTTGCGAAGAATCTCCTGAGCACGAGCTTCTTCCAAGACAGCTGAATGGGAGACTCGAGACTGAGTAGTCGTATAAGACTTGAGCTTTGGTGCCAGCCCCTGGTGAAATCGCCTCGCCTTCTCTAACTCTGTCGGAATCAATCCCGTACCAAATCGACTTAGGCGATTGAACTCCGAGTCGTACTCATCCACTGTCATATTCCCTTGCTTCAGATGGAGGAACTGGTCGTAGAGACCATCTCGAACATGAATAGGGAAGAATCTCTCATAAAATGCATCATAGAACTGCTTCCAAGTGATCCCAGTGCCTAATCGTCTCTCTTTTGCCTTCCACCAGTGGTGAGCATTGTCTTCTAACAGTAAGTCCACTGCTGTCATCCAATCTTGAGCTGGCAACTGGGATGCCTTCAGTAGCTTCTCAGTACTAATAAGCCACTGTGACACCTCTAATGGCTTCTCCGTCCCTCTAAAGGCCTTGGGGTTCATATCTGTAAAATTCTTGATAGAGCCTTCATAGGGATGCAGAGCCGGTGCTGGTGCTGGTACTGGAGGTGGTGGTGGAGGTCTAGCCATAGCTGCCATCATCGTCTGTCTCATCAGCTCAGTCTGCTGCCACTGAGCCTACATCATGGCATACATAAACTGAGTAGTAGGGCTCCCATCTGTCGGGGGTGGAGGCATCTGAGGTCCCGACTGTGGAGGAAACTGCTGAGGGAATGGTGGTGGAGGAGGCAGTGGTACATTCCCTCCCGGTGGCATGGTAGTAGTCTGTCCAGCCTGGCTGCCTGGGGGTGCTGCGACCTCTGGGTACTCCGTCGTCGGTGTCGCAGTAGGCTGCGACAGCCCTGGCTGGTATGGTGTTGCTGGAGTCATGGGAGGATTCTGTCCCTCCGAAGTAATCTTCTCACCAGATGTGAGGGCCAAGGCAGAAGTGCGTCCGCTTCGTAGATTCATACTGTTGGCACGAGGAAGATAAGTTGATATTAGGAAAGATTAGATATGGGATAAATCAAATAATCAAGGAAGTATCAAAAAGATTGGAAGTCAAGGAATAGTAGTAGTTCTGGATGAGATATTCCTATTCCTATATGCAGGCTTGTTGGGTACAGTCATGTAACCCAACAATATTAACGTTGACCTGCATGGGCCACCACAAAAACATGTAACGCCCCAGTCCTAAAATACGTAGGACCAAGTACGTGAACATGCCAGCTGCACATATACGAAGAACACTCCAATATATGGAATCCTCATATATGCACATAAGCTATAAATAAAATAATCACAGGCCATAATAACATATCTAATCTCATCACAGCTCAACACAGAAGATAATAGAGTCCAAATAAATAAATAAGAGTATCAAAAGATAGCCGGGTGAACATACTCACTCCAAACAGCTATAAAAAATAGTCTCACAAGATCGGAGTCCAACCTCCGCAAAATAGAAAGAAAATAAGATGTAAAATAATGTCCACAAATATCTCAAATATAGAATAAACTAGAAATCAGTAGTGACTGCCTCGTCATCGATGTAAGATGGATCCAGAGCCGCTCCGTACTCCTGTGGAAAGTCGTCTAATCCTGGAAAGATAACCAGGTCCTCAGGGGACATAGCAAGATACAAGAAAACACCATGCCATATAACTGTGATAATATAATAGAAAGAAAAAAAATGCATGCAATAGGGTGCCTACCAGTTCTACAGTGAAAATGCAGTTAAGAATAGACCTTCAACGCATGGGTATCTGGATCAGTAGCAGTAACTCAGGTATGGCCCCATCAGGATACCAGGGACCTCAAAGCATAACATTCCTCGAATGTCAGAGGCCAGCAGTATCAGTAATAGGAATATGCATAAGGACCCATACGTTAAGGATACTGTTCTCCCCACCCAATGCCTAGTAGGGTCACATCCATGACTCATGAACCTCTAGTAACTGCCAAGTCTTCTAACGTGCAATTCTATTGGCAGTTACTCCTATCCGTCGTACGCTCCATACGTATCGGTGGCCAGCCGACTACGCGGATACGTGTCCTATATGTGACTCACAACACGTGGTAAAGCAAGTGTCAAGGCCGTATGAGATATACCAATATCTCAATATCAATGGGTGGTCACTAGACTAAGTCAATGCAAGAAAATAAATAAAACGAGAAAAAAAACGACCGATAGAGTCGCTTGCACCCAAGTGTGACTTGGACGCACAGTTTAAATATCAAGGAAAATGTTGAAAATAACAACTGAAAATAAGAAGTATAATAATCACAGAGTAAGGTGGCAAGGTATCTTGCCTGCAGTGCGAGAAGGGCAAATCCAAGAGTAGCAAGTGTCAGCACCAAAACTCACAAATCACAGATGACTCCAAATGCTGAAACAAACATCAAAAATGATATCGGTAAAGAAGATATACCTAGGAAACGCCTGTCCAAAAGTCAAATTCTGGAACAGGGGCAAAATCGTAATTTCGGGTCAAAACGATGTCCGCCGTTGGACCCGCTTTGCACCAAAACGCGTGCTAAAGTCTTTGGTCTCTAAAGTCGTTAAACTACATGTCTACGGATTCAGTTTGAGGAGAGGAACTCAACGGTATGTCCAGTTTTGGATTCCGAGGAGCCGTGTACAAAATTGCCCGTTTGAGTGGGTCGCGGGCCCGCCAAAAATGGGTTCCGATTCGACCTTCTCAGAATCGAACCAAACTTGGCATGCAGGACCAAAATTTTGATCCGGAACTACTGGCACAAGTTTCGCCTTGATCCGACGAGTGTACACGAAGTTATGGACAAGTTTGTAAAATACCGATACGGGGGTATCTCGACGGATACGCGTTGATTTCGTCGCGCACACGCGACGAAACTGAGTTCCGTCAGTTCCCACACGTCGGTAACGTCCATACGCGCCTTTTGATGCATATAGCGCACGACCACGTTGCCCGGTTTGTCGGGGCGTACGTCGTATCGTGGATATTTTCTGAAATTAACTCTTTAGAAAACAGTTTTTCGCCCAACTTAAACTCTGATTTAATTCTCTTACAGAAAACGAAATACAGATAAAAAAATGCGTTTTAATCGTGGTTATGTTGTCTTCACATGTGTTCAATTAGTTCCTCGGTAATCCTAGTATTCTGTTTGGAAATCGGCTTCTAAGTTGGGGTTTTGACATCCTCCTATTCCAGTTTTCTGTGCAGTTTTTGCTCAAGTTCGTGCAAATTTCTCTACACGATCTAATGGGTAGTTTCAAATATCCTAGAGGGAGTCGAAGAGGGTTATGTTGTCTTCGTCTATGAGGTGGTAGTTCGAAAAACCCTCGAGAAATCGAAGATAATTAGATCGCAAAAGTAGGTACCTATGATTGGTCAAAACAGGGTACTCTCTGTTTCTAGGCGGTCGTCCGGCCCCTCCTCTGCGATGCGGTCGTCGGCGGCAGTGCTCAGGCGATCAGACTGGGGTGCACGAACGTCGGGGTGGCTCCTGTGATCTCGTGCGAGGTCAGATGGAGTTTTCGATAAGAATTTTTGGGTTTAACTCTACTTGGCCGATGGGATATATACTATGATTTTAAATCCAAATTTGGATCAATCTAATCCGTATTCGGTTTGGATTTTGAGTCTATGCGGTGGAGAATCCCCTAAGGGATTTATGGGAATTTTTTTAAAATTTTTAGGTAAAGATTTGATAGATTTGAATCTTCAAATCCTGCAGCTTTTCGCTTCCTTTCGACCGCAAGCCCTGGCTCGGGTTGGAATAGATACTGTAGCAATTTGCTACAGTGTTTTTTTTTTTTTAACTAAGGCTGAGCCTTAATGGACTTAGTAATCCGAGCCTGGCCTGCTCCCCCTCTGCTGGGTGTGGCCGGGCTCAATCACTACCCTTATTATTTTTTTTTTATTTTTTTTTACCACTACTTTATATATATATATATATATATATATATATATATATATATATATATATATATATATATATATATATATATATTCTATAAAATAAGGCATATAATGAATTCTAGGATTTTAGGAATTTATTGGTAAATTTATAATTATAATTATAAATTTATTGGCATATAATGAATTCTATTAAATCAAGCTATAAATATAATTATAGCTTGATATATATATATATATATATATATATATATATATATATATATATATATATATATATATATATATATATAATATATATATATATATATATATATATATATATATATATATATATATGTATATCAAGCTATAATTATATTTATATTTTAAGCTAGCAATAAATTATCAAAAAATTTACCAATAAATTCCTAAAATCCTAGAATTCATTATATGCCTTATTTAATAGAATATTAACAAGTACACATATAATACATACACATATGCATTTATATTTACGTACGTATACCAAATAAATTCGAAATAATATAGAGAAATAATTTTTAAGGCACTAAATAATTTAGAAAATATTGGGGGTTTACAATGGGCTTTGGAGAGGATTCATCACCTAGATCAACTTGTACAGCCTCATCCTCGGTGGGAGGCTCTCTTTGTTCGAATCGCTTCTCCTACTGTGCATCTAGCTGTTGTGCCCATGGCTCTAGCTCAAGAAGTTCGGGAATGTCTTCATCTTCTTCGTAGGCATCGACAAGTGCCATATTGACGGACCAGACTTGCCTAAGCATGTCCCCGATGCTGATATCTGAATCGGAAGTGGGTGATCCGGTTGAGTGTGAGTACTGGTCGCATTCCTCGTCTGAGCTTTCAGGGGTCGTCGCGGCTGTGACATAACCTAGCCCATATCTGGTTTTGTTGTAGTAGTCTCGTGGTTTCCCAGTCGGGACCGGCGATTGAAAGGGTAATCGCCGTCCAGTGCCGTAGTTCAAGCCTGGTGTAGTTTCCAGATCATACCCAAATTTTTGCATAAGGTACTTGGATTGGGGACTATACAGATAAAGGGGCAATCTCCCGGTGTCGGATTCGAGTAAATGCAGACTGAGAGGATGATTTGGGCAACTTGATTATCAGGGGCTCCATGGGTGGAGCAGAACGTGGAGTTGTTGGCCTACTAGCTACCCCCAGTTTGGTGCTCGGTGCTGGGCAGGGAGTTGTTGGCTGGCTAGCAGTCCCTGGCTTAGTTTTTGGTTGCCGATTCATTCTGGGAAGACGAATTGTCATCGGTTTGACAGAGGGATTGAGCTCCTCTGCTTGTGGTCGGCTAGCTTTAGACAGCCTGATTGTCAGTGGCTCTGTCGTGAGTCTTAGCGCTTGGCCAGACCATGGCCGTCGGATTATCATCTGTTCCTCCTGTGTAGAGAGGCTAACTGCTTTCTTACGCAGAATGGCTGTAAGGGGCGCAGTTATGCCAGGCTTGCGGGCTTGGAGGTGGATCGTCAGAGGTTCTTCTGATCCGGGTGCTGTCTCAGTTTGAGCTTGAATATCTCTTTTGGCAAGATACTTTTTTGACTTCTCGTACAAGCATGAGTCTGAGTAGTAGGATTCGACCCCTTTGAAGGGATCGATGTCGGCAAATTCTGTTCTTACGAAGCTGTGCTTGTCGGCGTACTTGAAACACTGGTGCAGTGTGGAGGGTACGATCATATAATCGTGTATCCAAGGACGTCCCAGGAGAATATTGTAGGAGGTGTCCGCATATATTACATAACAGGTCACTTCCGACTGAAGGTCAGCAATTTGGCATTTTAGGCGGATCTTCCCGATCGGGTAGCTCCTGCCCGAATTGAAACCGCTGATGGCGGTGCTTGTCAGTGTCAGACGATACATCGGAATGCGCAGATGGTGTAGTAGGCTCTTCGGGATGATGCTTTTGGAGGACCCAGGGTCAATATGTATCCGATCGACCTTGATATCGTCAATGTACCTAGTATAATATAGAGGGCGATTGTGCAGGTTAGTTTTGATAAGCATATCCTGCCGAATGAATACGATGTTTGGTATTGACCCTGTGCAAGCGCTGTCCTGGAGGTCTGCCGGCGAGTCCTCCCCAGTGAGATTGGACTGAGCCAGGTATGCGTCGACATTTTGGAGTGCTTCGCTTAGTGCGACGCGGACATCCTTGGAGAGTCTCAAGAGCTCATATAGCGACAATTTGGCCGGTGTGTTGGCCAATTGTGCCAGGATGTCAAAGTTGTATGGCCTCTCTAGCCCATGAGGCGTCTCTTTTCGGAGTGGTTTGTCAAGACGAGTCTCCTTCGGCCTAGGCTTTGTCGGTCGTCGAAGGCTGCGGAGGTCCTGGAGCATCAGCAGCTGTCGGCTGCTGATCTTCAGCCGAGTTACCCGGTGGAGGTTGGGTTTGTGCATCGGAGCGGGTAACAACAGCAGTAGCTTCTTCGACCTCTGTCGAGATCGTGCGACATGATTTAACTTTCCCATTCTTCTTCTTGCTGATGGAGGGAGACGCGGACTGAGTCACCTCAGGTACCAAGTCCGGATGGACCCACATGATCTCACCTCGTGATGTGGTAAGGGGTACTAGACCAGCAGCTTGGTCTCGGGGAGGTGGAAGGTTACCGACCTCCATCCTTGTTCGGGGGACAGGTACTTCTCCGTCTTGAGTCCTTGTCAGAGAGAAGTTGTCGAATTGTACTGATACCATGTTGGCTGCTACGGTCACCTCTTCAAAATCAATGGCCAGGGCCTTAGAATCGATGAGATGTTGGATGTATCGCTTCAGCTGATAGCAGTCTTGTGTAGCATGGTAAACATAGCGATGGTAATGGCAGTACTTGGGCTCTCCATATCTGCAGGGCGAGGCTCTCGCTTGGGAGGAGGGAGCTGAATTTGTCCTCCTTGGATGAGCATGTCTAAGATGGGTTTAACATGGCCATCCTCGAAGGAGTAGGTCATCTGAGGCCACTGCTTTTCTACCGGCGTTGATTCGGGTTTTGGGGCTGTGTCGTTCACCATAGCCTGCTTGCCCTTGTTGTCTCGGTTGCCAGAGGAATTACCACCATTGTTGTTGTTGACGTTAGGGCGTTTGTCCTTGTCTTCCCCTTCCTAGATGTGCAATCCCAGTTGGCGGGCTTTCTGTACCTTGTCTTCTGCGCTAGTGGCACTGATGATGAACGTCTTCCAATCCTTGAATTAACTTTCGCCCATCCAGAGGCTGATTGTGGGAAGCAGTCTCTTTTGGCAAATTTCAATCAAGGAGGAATCAGGGTTGCCAGAAGGCAGCTTCATCGCGGTTTGGCAAAATCGCTCGATATAATTTTTTGCTAGCTCCTTTTCTTCCTGAACAACGTCCATGAGAGTGGACATTATCACGTCTTGTCCTACTTCATAGAACCTCTCTAGGAACATGCGTTTGAAGCCGGTGAAGGAGTGGATGCAATTGTCCGACAAGTTGCGGTACCAGTCGAAGGCGACCCCTTCCAAGGCTCCGATGAACAACCGCGTAAGGATGGCATCGTCATGAGGCAGATGGTCGGTTGTGACTTCGAAGTAGGTGATGTACCTGCTTGCAGATGTCTTCCCATCATATGGATTGATGTGGAATGATTTATATTTTGGTGGGATGGGAACATCTCTCCATGCAGCGGGATACGATTGTCGTATCCTGAAGTCTTGGTAGTTTTCTCGGGCATGGAACATGGCCCGGAGCTCCTGGACCTCTCTTCTTGCCTCCCTGGCCTCGTCTGCAGCGGTAGGAGCCGATATTTCAGCTGCCCAGGTTTGGTGCAGCTGAGTTCGAGTCCGTATTGACCGCGGGACCCAAGCTTATTTGGCCAGGCATTCTTCCTTGCAGAGTTGGAAGGGCTGCTTTGATCTCATCCACAGACTTGACCAAAGCATGTAGTATGGCCTCCAGAGTGTCGATGCGTTGGCGATCACTGGAACCTTTTTGGTTGCTGTCTGTCATGAACACCGTCCTCACATAAGGAGAGATGGAAGGAACGGTAGAGGACGTACCCTCTGAGTCACACCCTTGTACAGATAAGTCGTCCGGGTATGTGGTGTCACGCCCCGATCCCGCAGAGTCCTTTCGTCATCGCTTCGAACTCTTTTGGGACCGACCGTCCTCGCTAAGGCGTGATGCCGTGCAAGCCTCAGTTGCGCTTGCATAAGGCCAAGACCTGGAACAAGACAAGATAGACAAGGTTGACAATACGCAGCGAAACGTATCGTAGATAATTGAAGCAGCAGCGGACATATTTCAGAAATACATGTATTGAACACAATGGTAACAAGAAATAATTCTCTTTATTGATTTCATTTGAACAGATTACAAACTCTCGATTCTCTCTGTTACAATGTTATATTCTCTCAGAACTTTACAGAATACAATGATCCCGTTCCCATATATTACATCCCTTTATATACAAAACCAACTCTTGCAACAGGTGTCATCTCTTGGCATCTCTTCTGATTTCTGGCTCCTGAGGATGAGGCACGGGCTATCTGTAACGCCCCAGTCCTAAAATACGTAGGACCAAGTACGTGAACATGCCAGCTGCACATATACGAAGAACACTCCAATATATGGAATCCTCATATATGCACATAAGATGTAAATAAATAATCACAGGCCAGAATAACATATCTAATCTCATCACAGCTCAACACCGAAGATAATAAAGTCCAAATAAATAAATAAGAGTATCAAAAGATAGCCGGGTGAACATACTCACTCCAATCAGCTATGAAAAATAGTCTCACAAGATCGGAGTCCGACCTCCGCAAAATAGAAATAAAAGAGATGTAAAATAATGTCTACAACTGTCTCAGGTAAGAAATAGACTAGAAATCATAAGGCACTGCCTCGTCATCAATGTAGGATAGCTCCAAAGCCGCTTCGTACTCCTGTGGAAAATCGTCTAAACCTGGAGAGATAACCAGGTCCTCAGGGGACATAGCAAGATACAAGAAAACACTATGCCATATAAACTGTGATAATATAATAAGAGAGAAAGGTATGCATGCAATCGGGTTCCTGACCATTCTACTGTGAATATGCAGTTGAGATATATTCCTTCGACGCATGAGCCCTGGCTGAATATAGGATCCGGTATCGTCCCCTCTTGGGCACCAGTGACCAAGAGCATGACGTTCAAAAGCGACAGTGGCCAACCTGAGAGGCTCATACCCGTATCTCCAACGGAGCTTTCGGGTTACAAGGGAAGTGCAATCGAAGCCCATACGTCAGGTAATGTTCTCCCCACCCAATGCCTAGTATCATCATCTCCATGACTGACATGTACCTCTAGTAACCGCCAAGTCTTCTAACATGCAATTCTATTGGCAGTTACCCCTATCCGTCGTACGCTCCATACGTATCGGTGGCCAGCCGACTACGCGGATACGTGTCCTACATGTGACTCACATCACGTGATATAATAAGTGTCAAGGCCGTATGAGATATACCAATACCTCAACATCAATGGGTAGTCAATAGACTAAGTCAATGCAAGAGAAATAAATAAAGCAAGATAACGACCGATAGAGTCGCTTGCACCCAAGTGTGACTTGGACGCACAGTTTAAATAACACAAAAATTAAATGCTAAAAATAACAACTGAAAATAAGAATATAATAATCATAGAGTAAGGTGGCAAGGTATCTTGCCTGGTGGTGCAAAGTAGCAAGTCCAAGAGTAGCAAGTGTCAGCACCAAAACTCACAAATCACAGATGACTCCAAACGCTGAAACAAACATCAAAAATGATCTCGGTGAGAAAGATATACCTAGGAAACGCCTATCCAAAGGTTAAATTCTGGAACAGGGGCAAAATCGTAATTTCGGGTCAAAACGATGTCCGTCGTTGGACCCGCTTTGCACCGAAACGCGTGCCAAAGTCTACATTCTCTAAAGTCGTCAAACTACATGTCTACGGTATCAATTTGAGGAGAGGAACTCAACGGTATGTCCAGTTTTGGATTCCGAGGAGCCGTGTACAAAATCGCCCATTTGAGTGGGTCGCAGGCCCGCCAAAAATGGGTTCCGATTCGACCTTCTCAGAATCGAACCAAACTTGGCATACAGGACCAAAATGTCGATCCGGACCTGTTGGCACAAGTTTCGTCTCGATCCGACGACTGTACACGAAGTTATGGGCAAGTTTGCAAAACGCCAATACGGGGGTATCTCAACGGATACACGTTGATTTCGTCGCACACACGCGACGAAACTGAGTTCCGTCAGTTCCCATACGTCCGCAACGTCCATACGCGCCTTTCGATGCATATAGCGTACGACCAAGTCGCCCGGTTTGTCGGGGCGTACGTCGTATCGTGGAAATTTTCTAAAATATATTATTTTGAACCCAGTTTTTCACACAAGTTTAACATGAAATTACTTCTCACACAGAAATCAAAATACTGATATACCAGTTGTGTTTGAATCGTGGTTATGTTGTCTTCACACATGTTCAATTAGTTTTTTAAAAAGTTTAATGGTCAGCGAGAAAAGTGGCCGACAAGTTGGCATTTCGAAACAATTTTTAATATTCAGAAAAGTGGGTTTTTCTCCAACTTCGTCTCGATTTTTCGAGCAAGTTGGATAGCCATGTCAAAATCCACCTGGGGGATCTTGAAGAGGGTCATGAGGGCTTTCTACACGAATTTACGGATCTAAAAACGGACTAGAATCGAGAGAGAAATCAAACGGGGAAGTTTGGTACCTTGAGTGAAAAAACTGCTCCGTGGGTGACGCGGGGCTGACTTCCGATGCTCCGTTCATCGCGCACAAAGCTCCGTCACTGGTGAAACGAATTCTTAGTTGAAGAGGGTATAATCAGCCTCAACTTTCGTTTTGGAAGATTAGGGTTTTGAGGCTTGTGGAAAAAGTTGTATTTATACCAACTTCTAGTAAAACCTAATACCTATGGGTTTAGGAATAGTAAACGAATCACCCCACGGGTTGGGTGGTCGCGAGTCTTCTGCCAGCAAGTGAAACTTTGGGGGGAAAGGGGGCCCGCCCACTTTATGTGGGTGGGTTTTTTTTTTTCCTACTCTAAAGCACCATTCAGGTGCTGCAATCACTCGGCCTGGCCGCCCCTTGGGGTGTGGCCGAGCCCCACCATTGCTCATATTAATTTTTTTAACAATTAACATTTACAAATATATATATATATAATATATATATATATATATATATATATATATATATATATATATATATATATATATATATATATATATATATCAAACTATAAGTTGATATATATATATATATATATTAGGCTAGAAAAATTCCTAAAAATTTACAAATAATTTCCTAAAAATCCTAGAATTTATATTCCTTATTAAATAGAAATATTAACATGCACACACATAATAATATATATATACACACACATACATTAAATATACTATTAAACTAGTAGTAAATAAATCCATAATTAATGAAATGCTTAATGAAAATTAATTATAAAAATAAATTATAAATTATGGGGGTTTACACTATCGCTTCGGACTATCCTTTTCAATACATAGTGCACCTGCATGCAGACTAATGGTGGGTCAGTATATCAGCATACTGGTGAATTGTGGACAAAGAGCTACATTTGTCTGAAACGATCACTGTTCAATTAGTGAAAAAACGTTTCTTGTGATGTGATCTTGCTACTTTTACCTAGATTCATTCCATGCATATAAAGTCAGTTTACATTCTTTTGAAAACATCTTTGAAAAGCCACATTTCATTTCATTTCATCTCAAGCATACGAGGGACTAATCAATTCAAGTACGATGAGTATTCATTTGTGCAGTGCGCAGCGTGTTTCATGAGCATAATATTTCTTTTGTTCGAGCAACTGCTAGGGTCAATGACAAGCATGATACATTATCTTTTCTTTAGTGGAACATATCATTTTATGGCATAGATAAATCTCTGCAAGCAATTCATGTCAAGACTTAAGCAGTACACATGTATCACTTTTAAGTGATTCTTACCATAGCCGACCGTCCATCCCTGCACAAAACAAGGATTAGCATAAACATGATAAAACCAACATTTTTCTATATGATCCAAACTCTTTAGGCACATTTGATCTTTTAGCAATTATTCATTTAAATCCGTCAGATAACAGAGTCGAGCTTCCAGATAATAGAGCCGAAGCCCCCAGATAACAGATAACAGAGCCGAAGCCCCTAGATAACAGATAACAGAGCCAAAGCCCCCAGATAACAAATAACAGAGCCGAAGCCCCCAGATAACATACCGGCACCCATTTTCACATGGGGCCCTCTGCGTTAGACATACCGACACCCATTTTCACATGGATGCCCTCTGCGTTAGACATACCGACACCCATTTTCACATGAATGCCCTCTGCGTTAGACATACCAATACCCATTTTCATATGGATTCCCTCTGCGATAGACATACAAAGGCAGGCATCATAGCGTTCTTATTAGCATGCAAATTATTCTTTCTTTAGCATACAGGTTCTCTCTTTCTTTTTTCTTAGCATGTCAACAAAATAAATCTCTTACAAGCATACATACTGGTTATCGTATTGTTATTAGCATGACAAGGTTCTCTTTATCAAGGCAACATTCATTTCTTAGCAAGACAACATGTGAATTCTCTTAAAGCATACTCAATGATTTACTATCTTGTTATTAACAAAAGCATTCAATCAAAAACTCAAATTCTTAAGGCGTAAGCGAATCAGCAAATAAGACTTCATCCACTCACCCAGATTAATCGTCTTCTGTTGCAAAGCTAGCAATCCGATCTTTCTGTCTATCTAGTGCCTTCGTGGAGCGGGGTACTACATAATTACCCACCGAAAAGAAGTTTCGTCCTCGAAACTTAAGGAGAAACTTACGATATCCTTAGCAGCGATAGTCCTCATCCTTCGCCATCATCAATCCATGAAATCACAATTTAGACATATCAAAACTCTTGTTCAATCAAGCATTTCAATCTCAATCAATCAAATCGATAAAACATATGCCGGCATCATAAAAATATTTACGGACTTATTGTATGGAACGTTCATCTCATTGATGATATCAAGCAGGCAAGGAAACTTTGATCAGGAGAACACCTTTGAATTCAATCGAATCAATTGGCCAGAGGATCGTGTTGCTCTGATACCATTTTTTTACGCCCCGATCCCGTACAGTCCTTTCGTTCTCGCTTCAAACTCTTTTGGGACCGACCGTCCTCGCTAAGGCGTGATACCGTACAATCCTAAATTATGCTTGCATAAGGCCAAGACCTGGAACAAGACAAGATAGACAAGGTTGACAATACGCAGCGGAACGTATCGCAGATAATTGAAGCAGCAGCGGACATATTTCAGAAATACATGTATTGAACACTATGGTAACAAGAAATAATTCTTTTTATTGATTTCATTTGAACAGATTACAAACTCTCGATTCTCTCTGATACAATGTTACATTCTCTCAGAACTTTACAGAATACAATGATCCCGTTCCCATACATTACATCCCTTTATATACAAAACCAACTCTTGCAACAAATGTCATCTCTTGGCATCTCTTCTGATTTCTGGCTCCTGAGGATGAGGCACGGGCTATCTCTTCGGACTATCCTTTTCGATGCATAGTGCACCTGCATGCAGACTGATGGTGGGTCAGTATATCAGCATACTGGTGAATTGTGGACAAAGAGCAATATTTGTCTGAAACGATCACTGTTCAATTAGTGAGAAAACATTTTTTGTGATATGATCTTGCTAGTTTTACCTAGATTCATTCCATGCATATAGAGTCAGTTTACATTCTTTTGAAAACATCTTTGAAAATCTACATTTTATTTTATTTCATCTCAAGCATATGAGGGACTAATCAATTCAAGCACGATGAGTATTCATTTGTGTGCAGTGCGCAGCGTGTTTCATGAGCATAACATTTCTTTTGTTCGAGCAACTGCTAGGGTCAATGACAAGCATGATACATTATCTTTTCTTTAGTGGAACATAGCATTTTATGGCATAGATAAATCTCTGCAAGCAATTCATGTCAAGACTTAAGCAGTACATATGTATCACTTTTAAGTGATTCTTACCATAGCCGACCGTCCATCCCTGCACAAAACAAGGATTAGCATAAACATGACAAAACCAACATTTTTCTATATGATCCAAACTCTTTAGGCACATTTGATCTTTTAGCAATTATTCATTTAAATCCGTCAAATAATAGAGTCGAGCTTTCAGATAATAGAGCTGAAGCCCCCAGATAACAGATAACAGAGCCGAAGCCCCCAGATAACAGATAACAGATCCGAAGCCTCCAGATAACAGATAACAGAGCCGAAGCCCCCAGATAACATACCGGCACCCATTTTCACATGGGGCCCTCTGCGTTAGACATACCGACACCCATTTTCACATGGATGCCCTCTGCATTAGACATACCGACACCCATTTTCACATGGATGCCCTCTGCGTTAGACATACCGACACCCATTTTCACATGGATGCCCTCTGCGTTAGACATATAAAGGCAGGCATCATAGCGTTTCTTATTAACATGCAAATTATTCTTTCTTTAGCATACAGGTTCTCTCTTTCCTTTTTCTTAGCATGGCAACAAGATAAATCTCTTACAAGTATACATACTGGTTACTGTCTTGTTATTAGCATGACAAGGTTCTCTTTATCAAGGCAACATTCATTTCTTAGCAAGGCAACATGTGAATTCTTTTAAAGCATACTCAATGATTGACCATCTTGTTATTAACAAAAGCATTCAATCAAAAACTCAAATTCTTAAGACGTAAGCAAATCAGCAAATGAGACTTCATCCACTTACCCAGATTAATCGTCTTCTGTTGCAAAGCCAGCAATCCGATCTTTCTGTCTATCTAGTGCCTTCGTGGAGCGGGGTACTACATGTGGGAATGCTCTCCTCTGGTTCTGACTCAAAAAGAATGGTACCCCCAGCTTCAGAGCTTGCCTCGTCTTAGAAATTGTGGACGTCTTCGGGGACGTCGGGATCTGCTGTATCTGTTGGGTGAACCATTTCCCTCGGACTATCTTCTTGGAATACTGGGTTATTGTGGATATTTGGAGGAATGCTACCCCCGTCTCCAGTGTCTCCCATAGATGTGGAAGAATCTTCCAGTATGGCAGATTTCGTTTTTGAGCGGGTACCTTGGTAAACTCCTCCTGCAACGGTGGTAGACAGCCGTTTAGAAGAAATTTTCTTGGTTACGTCGGTTGAAATTTTTGGGCTGGAGACATTTTTTTCTTCCCTCTTCCTCTGCCAGGAATCTTCAGAGCAGAATTGTAAGAGGCGACGTAAAGCGCCTCGTCTTCTGAGCTTGGGTGTTGCAGCCTTTGGAAGACGGACCGCCGGTCTTTTTGTGCTGCTGCCTTATTGCAGCAGCAGTTGATTATGACTTGGGTGCATTGATGTCCTTGACAGGACTCTTTGCATGTCAAATCTTCGTCTCTTTCCTTGCGCTTGTGAAGAATCATGTTGCGCGGGTCACTTGCTTTGTGGGCTGATGAGTGCGTTGGCCTCCTGTCTGCTCCCTGATGTGGGGGTAGCGTGAGTACTCGCCCCTGATCCTTGTTAGGAGATTCTTGATAACTATCCCGTTTTTTGGCTGTCGGGGGCTGGACACGGGTACTTCTGTACAACTTCCCATCAGGGGCCCGAGTAATAGTCATCGGGACGTCCTGGTAGTCAGAAGTCAGGACAGCCGACTGAGCTCGTGGAGCCTGCGCTGTCCGAGACTTCTTCCTCCTAGCACTTGAGAGTGCGTAGTAGGAAGAGTCCAAGCTGGTCACAATAGAGTCTGACATATGCTCCAGAGAGCCTTCATGGTCAGGACCGTATGAGAGGCGGTCAAAGACTGACCGCGAGCCGTATGGGATAGATGGTTTTCGGCTGGGATCGGTTGCCGTGCAGGCTGTCTGCATGCAGTTGGTATGTGTGGCCGCATGACCTTTCTGTATGCGGCTAGATGTCGTGGCCGTACAGGCTGTCGGCATGCGGCTATCCTTTGTGGCCGTATGAACTTTCTGTATGTGGCTAGATGTCATGGCCGTGCAGGCTGTTTGCATGCGGCTGGAAATTCTGGCCGTATGGGTTTTCTGCATGCGGCTGACTTGTGTGGCCGCACGAGTTTTCTCCATGCGGTTGACAGTTACGGCCGCATGAGCCTCCATGCGGCTGGCGCCCTTATACGGCTTGGATCGCACAGAGTTTCTTTTTGCCCCTGTAAGTCCGGCATCATAGTATTTTCTTCTGCCGAACTTGGGAACAGCAGAGTCCTTTGTGGTCTGAAGTGGGGCCGCAAGCGAGACTTCTCCGCTGTCTCGGGCAACAGAGAGTACTTCTTCGAGAGCTTGGAGAGGAGCAAAATTTTTAGGTTTTCACTCCCTGCGGGCCTTCTTTGTGCGGGCTCGCCATTGGACCGGGCCAGCGCTCCCGTCGGAGAGCATTTCTTCAAATGCCTGTAGGTCGAACCGGGCAACCAGCATTTGTTGAGTAGAGCCAAGTTTGGCTGTGTCTGATTGCATCACCAACTCCTCAGCCGTGGAGAAGTTAGTCCCCAGCAGAGTCGCCATCGTGTTTGCCATTGATTATAAAAGAACAGAATAATTATATGGGAGGACTGGACTTTTACTTCATAATACAAACTCGCTCGTACAAAGAAAGCCTAGGGACGAAAACCTAGGTACAACAATCTAAGCACGATTGTTTAGTTTTGATTTTGGGGGGTGACGGTAGAGGCTCGGGAAAGCGACGGCCGCTCTGCCTTACTCCTTGGACGATCAGACGTAGCCTTGGCTCCGGTGAAGAACTGCTCTCAAGATGGGAAGACTCTTCTGTGCGCGCCTTTGTCTCTTTGTGTGTCCAGCCGGGTAGATAGGATCTCTTTTGCAAGGGAATGACACCTTGCTATATTTTTTTATTTTTTTGGATCCGATCTTTTTACAAGGGAATGGCACCTTGCTATTTATAGGAGTAGGGTGTCATCATTAGGGTTTGCAATGATCACCCTAAAAAAGTCAGCGTCTTGGGGACTTAATTGCTATTTTCCTTGATCCTATTTTGTGGACAATTATTCTGGACCACTAATCTTGATTGCAACGAATCTGGACAATTAATGCTGATTGTGTAGAATCTGTATGGGCAATTAATGTTGATTGTCATGAATCTTGGGAAGCTCGGATCTCCTACCACGTGTTTAATCCATGTGATTGCCATAAATCTGTTTTGATTCGAGTAATTATGATGATTGCACTAAATCTGGTTGTTGGGATTTGTTGATAACTCTTGATTGATTTAGTGCCACGTGGGAAACTGATCTTCTGCCACGTGTCATAACCGCGAGCCACAGCCGCATGAGGGTAGCTTCTTAGGTTTTAAACTGTATGAAGGTGACAGCCGCATAGGTGTGGCCTCCGAGATCTGAACCGCATGGAGGTGGTTTCCAATTGAGCCACATAGGACTAGCCACGTGTCAAGGCTGCATGGGCGTGGCCTCTTAATATTTGAGCCGCATGGAGATGATCCCCATGATCCGAGCCGCATGAGAACGACGGCCGCATAGGGTGACTGTTTATAATTTGAGCCGCATGACGAGGGTCTTCATGCTCCGAGCCGCATACGAGCATCAGCCGCATGGGGTGGTGGCAGCCGCATAGGGAGCTTTGTATTTGGTGGATCGTGCTAGCTGCAGAGGAGATTTTCTTCGTTTCCCGAGGAATACGTCATCATGTCGAAGTTCATCATTTTAGCTTTAATGTCAGAGTTATCACTTTATGTCAGAGCATTTAATGGAAGCAGTCACTTTATGGCCAGCTGTAAAGGCAAGCTGCATAGGGTCACGTGATTTTTCCCTGAGCCGCATGAGGCTATTGAAGAGTTTCTGAGCCGCATGAGGCTCTGATAGATTCCTGAGCCGCATGAGGCTCCTTCTGTTTTGAGCCGCATGGGCTTCTTCTGTTTTGAGCCGCATGGGCTTCTTCTGTTCTTTTTAATGCTTCTACATTCGGAAGCTGGCACTTTTAGAGACTTGTCAAATCATGTCTCCTTCTGCTTGGCTTTGTCGTTAGTTGAAGGCTTAGAGGGGCCGGCTTCTGAGCTTGTGGGGATAGCAGGAGCTTGAGGAGGTACTGCTTCTTCTTGTGCGGTATCGTATTTTCGAAGATAAGCCTTTCCTGATCGCGTCTCGCCAGATAGAACTTCATAGATGGGAGAAGACACCATATGGGATGACCTGTATTTTTTACCCCTTTCTGCTTTGGGAGGTACCACCCCCTGCATTACTTCTTGCACAACGTCCGGATGGACCCACATGATCTCACCATGTTCAGTCGTGAGCGGCACCAAGGTTGAGTTGTGAGCTGGCGGTAGGTTGACGACTTCCATTATTGTCTTGGGGATCGGGACCATGCCGTCTGGAACTTCTGTGGGAGGAAAGTCACCAAACTGAAAAGAGATCATGTTAGAAGATACGACCTTGTCTTCAGCTTCGAGGTTGATCACTTGGCTGTCGATAAGCTGTTGTATCTTCTTGTTCAGGACGATGCAATCCTTGGTAGAGTGATGCACGTACTGATGATAAAGACAGTACTTGGGATCGTTGAGTTGGTTCGTCTCTGTAGGACGTCGAGGTGGAGGTAATGTCAGTTTGTTACCCTTCGTCAATGAGTGAAAAATGGTAATGACATCGTCTTCATCAAAGAAGAAGGTCTCCTTAGGCTTATCAAAGGCGCCAAGAGAATTGGAAGCTCCCTTGGAAGTGTCGACCTTCAGGACTTCTTTCCCTTTACCCCCACGGACAGGGATAGTTTGTGGATGCTTGCCTTTGTCTTCAGATTTGGGTGTTTTCAACCCTAGTAGTTCCATATTAGGAACGTCATTTTTAGCAGCATCAGTGGCCCCAATGAAAGTGGGCCATGTATCATATTTATGTATACCCAGACAGAACTTTACTGTATGAAGGAAGTTATGTCGGCAAGTATCCATAAGCTCTGAGTCTGGTATACCGAAGGACATCTTCAATGCTAACCGCCTGAAGCGTTCGATGAAGGCAATGACAGACTCAGTCCTCCTTTGCTTGGTCTCGATGAGGGTGGACATACTGACATGCATGCCACTCTCATAAAACTTGTTGAGGAACAACCTCTCCAAGTCTTTAAAGAGTTGATGCAACCGTCAGACAGACTGTAGAACTATTCGAAAGCTACCCCCTGCAAGGTGCTAATAAACAGCTTTGACAAGAACGGATCATCCCTGGGTAGGTGTAGAGTCTGCGTATTGAACTATGTCATGTGTTGACGAGGGGAAGTCATCTCGTCAAATGAATTTAGCATCAGCGGCTTGTAGTTAGGAGGGCAAGTTGCATTCTCCCATTCAGGAGGATAAGGTTGAGATATTCCCATCTTCTGAAGCTCGTCTTTGTGTGAGATGTTGTCAAGATGGGCAACCAGAGAATCAATTGCATCCTGTTGATTGAGCAGGTGTTGGGAAATGGCTGCTGTATGGTTGTCGGGCATCGTTGGTGAAGGACCACCGCCAGCATTTGCAAGATTTGGAGGAGGTGCAACGGAATGATACTCCTTTTGTAGTGAAGGAGGGTTGTTGCTATGAGCCAGACTAACGTGAGCCAAGAAATTTTATTGTGGTGGAGGAACAGCCGCAGCAGCTTGGACCGCCATGATACTGGTAAGCATATCAGTGATCTTGGCAAATGCTATTTCAAGACCCTCTAGATGTTTGCTGGTCTGATCACTGGCTTCTTCAGGTCTTTCTACGTCCTCCATGTATACAGATAACATGCAAGGACGAACAGAGGAAACAGTACAACTGGTGCTGATACTGTCTGTTTCTGAGTTGACAAGTCCCTCATCTTCAGGTAGGGGAGGCAGATAGTCGCCGTTAGACTCGGAGAGATCATCGTCCTTTGGGAGGCTACCCCCAGTGTGAAGGTCATCCGCTTCAGACTCTGAGGGAATACTACCTCCAGCTTGGGAGTCATCGTTATCTATACGGAATCTTGCCCTCGACCGAGTACCCATATAGACTCCTTCAGATGTGACAGCCTGCTGGCCATCTGTTGGCAGACTTCTTCTTCTCCTTCTTGCGGAACTGAAAGAGAAAGTTGGGTTCGTGGTCCACCGTCTATGATTGGGTCTTCCATAAGGGGGACCCCATGAAGCCATGTTGGATGAAACACACCAGCGGCTCTTCATCGTCAGAGAAATACAGTCGTCGAAACACGAACTGCCTCTGGGGTACTTTCGTTGCTTTGGAGCAGCAACAGTTGATGACAATACTGGTGCACGGATGCGCACTATGAATTGTTATGTCCTTCCTCGCTTTACGTTTATGATTTATCATGTCGCGTAAGTCAGCAGAAGGGGGTTTTGCCTTAAAACCCATGTCACATGCATCGCCGAGCTTTGCATGTGGGTTTGTAAGGAGAGTTGGCGCATCCAGACTTAGTTCACGTGCAGGAGCAACCCCCACACCTAAGTTCTATGATGTCATTGAAGACAGCTCCGTGCTATACGCGTTGGGGCCTGTCTTTTTGCTGTGGGCGCATAGGCCCTGGAGACTGCCTTTGGACGCATGCTTCTTGGCAGCATGTTTGAGCTTCCTCGATGTGAGCATATAGTATGGATCAGTGGAGCCTGGGCACATAGCCTTGGGTGCATGACCTTGAATGCCCAATCTGTCGAAGACATAAGCCTTCTGATTAGAGTTATGCTCCCACCTACCCCCTTGGGCGCATAGCTTTGAGCGTATGCTTGGTGGAGCAGCGCTGTTTTCTTTCGGCTTTGCCTCCTTCATTTATGAGCCTCGCTGGGTTTACCCAGAGTGTCGCACACTCCGATTCTTGGCATCGTAGTATTTTTCTTTGCCAAGTCTCGGGCATTGAGCACTCTGTTGTTAGTTGTGTAAGAGAGAAGTCGTTAGGCTAGTAGAGCCCGAAACGGTGTGAGCCTTCTTCATTTGGGGAGTTTCTGTACAGAGCCATGCGCCCATATGACAGAGTCCTCCAGTTGCATATCTGCTATGCACTAGCAGGATATGCACAGCGAGCCTTCGGAAGCCAAGCCCTGCGAGACTTGTTTGGCTTCGCTGATTTTGAGGGAGTAGAGCTGTCCCTCGAGAGCATCTCTTCGAACGCCTGCTGATCAAACTTTATGATCAGCATCTTCTGAGTGCTTCCCACTTTGTCGGTATCGGATTGCGTCACCACCTTCTTGTCAGAGGAAAAGGTAGTCCCCAGCAAAGTTGCCATTTTTGTGGACACAAAAAAAAAGAAGAAATACTGTCTTTTCTTTATTGGCGTAAGATACCACGAATCGAGTACGCCTGAGAGATCCTGTGCTGAGGATTCCCGAGTACAAAAAAGAATTTTGGAGAATGGGACGATGGAGATCGAGCGGCAGTTGCTCCTTTACTCCGTTGACACTTCGATTATAAAAGTGGAAAAAAACCTAAGAAAATTGCTAACTCTCGGCTCACTGGCAAGAAATGCAGCAATTTGGCTCTTGAAAATGCTCTCCGTTCTCTGTTTTGAAGAGGGATGAGACCCCTTTTTATAGTAGTTTCTGAGCTGGAATGATGTTATACGCCCACATGAGAAAACATACTGGTTTTCATGTGGGCGTATAGTCCTGCCTTGGGCGCATAGGGTATAGGCGTATGCAGGCTGCGAGATCGTGGGTTGGTCGTGGTGTTGACGTGGCCGC
>JANAVB010016197.1:21401104-21421104 GCA_029216955.1 Iris pallida | reverse complement strand
TCCTCCATCGTGAAAGGCACACGGAGGACATTGTTACCCATAGGAGTAACCAAAAGCTTGCAAACATTCGCTGGAAAGACAGATGAGTAAGTATTCTGATTATAAAGGTCAATGTAATGTCTTACCGCCTCCATTTGTAATGCACTAGTGTCCGCAATCTCCTTTCCGTCCGACCCGATCAGCTTAGAGATATGATTGCGATGTTGCCTAGCACGGATGACATCATAAATGAATTTAGAGTATCTGTCTCCCTCTCGAATCCAGCTACATTTTGCTTGTTGTGCCAGGTCAATCTCTTCTCGCATTCTTAAAGAACTGACCTCGTCACTAAGCTCCTTCTCCACGGCTACCAGATTTCCAATAAGTATATCCTACTGTATGCTCATCTGTGTAGAAGCATGAAAAAGAACAAAAAAAGCCCATGCGGCTCAAAACGAAGAAGCCCATGCGGCTTAAAACAAAAAGGAACCTCATGCGGCTCAGGAATCTATCGGAGTCTCATGCGGCTCAGAAACTCTCCAATAGCCTCATGCGGCTCAGGAAAGAATCACGTGGCCCTATGCAGCTTGCTTTTTACAGCTGGCCATAAAGTGACTGCTCTCATTAAATGCTCTGACATAAAGTGATAAGTCTGACATTAAAGCTGAAATGATGAAATCTGATATGACGGCATGTTCCTCGGGAAACGAAGAAAATCTCCTATACAGCTGGCATGATCCACCAACTCCAAAGCTCCCTATGCGGCTGGCACTCCCCTCATGCGGTCGATACTCTCATGCGGCTCGGATCGTGGAGAATATCGTTATGCGGCTCAAATCCTAAGAAGCCACCCCCATGCGGCCGCTGTCCTCATGCGGCTCGGATCATGGAGATCATCTCCAGGCGGCTCAAATACTGAGAGGCCATACCCATGCAGCCTTGACACGTGGCTAGTTTTATGCGGCTCAATTGGAAACCACCCCCATGCGGCTCAGATTTCAGAGGCTACACCTATACGGCTGCCACCTTCATGCGGTTCAAAATCTAAGAAGCTACCCTCATGAGGCTGTGGCTCGCGGTTATGACACGTGGCAGAAGATCAGTTTCCCCGTAATGATGGTTAGATACGTGACATTAAATCAATCAAGATTTATCAACAAATCCCAACAACCAGATTTAGTGCAATTATCATAATTACACGAATCAAAGCAGATTTATTGCAATCACGCGGGTTAAACACGTGGCAGGAGATCCGAGCTTCCAAAGATTCATGGCAATCAATATTAATTGCCCATACGGATTTTACACAATCAATATTAATTGTCCAGATTCGTTGTAATCAAGATTAGTGGTCCAGATTAATTGCCAATAAAATAGGATCAAGGAAAATGGCAATTAAATCCCCAAGCTGCCGACTTTTTTTAGGGCAATCATTGCAAACCCTAATGATCACACCCCCACCTCTATAAATAGCAATGTGCGATTCCCTTGCAAAGCACCTGGAGACCCCCGGCTGGATATACAGAAAGACAAAGGCACGTACAGAAGAGTCTCCCCACCATTTCGAGAGTATTTCTTCATCAGAGTCAAGGCTACGTCCGATCGTCTAAGGAGTAAGGCAGAGCTGCCGTCGCTTTCCCGAGCCTCTACCGTCATCCCCCAGAATCAAAACTAAATAATTGTACTTAGATTGCTATACCTAGGTTTTCATTCCTAGGCTTTCTTTGTACAAGCGAGCTTGTATTGGAAGTAAAAGTTCAGTCCTCCCTAAAACTGTTCTGTTCTTTTAATCAATGGCAAACACGATGGCGACTCTGCTGGGGACAAACTTCTCCACGGCTGAGAAGTTGGTGACGCAATTGGATGCAACCAAACTCGGCTCCACACAACAGAAGATGGTCGTCCGCTTCGACCAACAGGCGTTTGAAGAAATACTCTCCGATGGGAGCGTCGGCTCGATCTAGAAGCGAGCCCGCACGAAGAAGGCTCGTAGGGAGTGGAGGCCCAAGTCATTTGCTCCTTCCCAAGCTCTGGACGAAGTACTCTCTGCTGCCCAATGGCAAAGGCGACTCTCATACGGCTCCACTTCAGGCCATAGAGAACTCTGCTGTCCCCAAGTTCGACAGAGGAAAACACTACGATGCTGGACTTACAGGGGCAAAGAGGGACTCTATGTGGTCTAGGAAGAAGCCGAATAAAGGCACCAGCGGCATGCATGATGCTCATGCGGCCAAGATTGCCAGCCGCATGCATGATGCTCATGCGGCCAAAACTGCCAGCCGCGTGCAGAATGCCCATGCGGCCAAGACTTCCAGCCGCATAAAGGAGACCCATGCGGCCGACTTCCAGCCGCATGAAGAAGGCCTATGCGGCCACGATTGCCCGTCGCATGAAGACTGCTGATTCCATCCACATATTATCCACTCCATGCGGCTCGAGCTCTGTCTTCGACCGCCTCTCCTATGGCCCTGATCTCTCACGCTCTCAAGAAAATGTTTCTGATTCTCTGCAGCACCACTTAGACTCTTCCTACTATGTGCCTTCAGGCGCTAGAGTAAAGAAGTCTAGGGCAGCACGAGCTCGACAAGCTCAGTCGACTGTCCCAACCTCTGACCATCCGAGCACTCTGCTTACTGTAACGCGGGCCTCTGATGGGAAGTTATACAGAACCACTCGAGTCCAGCCCCCGACGGCAAACGGATAGAGTGGTTCCCAAAAGTCTTCCCGCAACCAGGGAGCAAACGTGGTTTCTCGAGACCCATCTGTCACGCCCCAGAACCAGAATACTGGAGAGCGGGGGCAGACATAGCCAGCTACGTAATCCCAAAGAACGTTAATACTCTGAAATCACGTATAAGTTGTCAAGACATGGGGGTTACTCTACAAGCCATCAGTCAATCCTATGGTTTAACAATCCTAGGTATCTCAATCACAGGCAATTATACAAGAGCAAAGAGTACGATCATCATACATACAATAGTAAGGCGTCCCGAACCATATATATATGAATGATCATGAAGCCAGTACCACAGAACTGAGGACTAGCTAGAGTATTAGTCGTACATGATAAGGACTAGCTATAGTCTAGAATACACATATCATGTTTATGCCCGTAGGCTACAATATCAAGGAAAATACCAAACACGAGCTAAACACGTGCTCGGGGCTAAACGTTACAAGAGGAGAATTTATATATCAGTGGGAGAATGAAGAAGAAACCCACTCAGGCACTCTGGTACTCCGGCTGGTCACCGTCGAGTAGATGGTGCGGTAGATCCTTCGGGCTCTTCTATTAGAACCTGGCCATGCAAAACCATAGGGTCAGACCCCAAATAGCAAGTACCACAAAGGAGGCCAAACTATGAACTTAAAACCAGCAATCATTAGCATTCAACAGGGAGAGAAAGCAATAAGTAAGATCGAGATTCGTGCAGTACCAATGCACTCATCCTGATCATAGAAAGACAGTAAGTAAATCATCATCATTTGACATAAAGTAAACTGGAGAACGTGTTAAATAAAGAGCTAGGCAATATACAAAGAGAGGACGAAGGCACTGTTCCGGAAACCAGGTTACAACCCTTAAACCAAACAAGGACCGAGATTGTAACCCTTCGCCTGAACAGAACTTAGTCTCTGATCATTTATTGCTAAAGGTGACAATCATTAAGTGACAATCAGAGAGTACAATGATAAAAGTGAAGAGTAACATAAGCTAGAGTGACAATAGGGTACAATCAGTATAGTAACAATCTGGAGTGACAATCATTCAATTATTCTGGTACAATCTTGCAATCAATCACTTCTAGACAATACTATACTGGACTAGATTCCATCCAATCAATCACGGCCAATCATCGCCTACGGCTTTCTACATTAACTAACTAGGGTTATCACAATCCTAGTTACTAGCAAGATGCAGTGAGATTACTCCACAGCCACAAGCCCTGCAGATCATCCAGGTTACCCGGGTTAAAAGATTTAGAGTTGAATTCAGGTGGGTACATCGTCCAGGAAACGAATGTACCCTTAGGTAGCTTGAAGGGTGCAACACATAATATGTGCTGGAAATGTGCCCTACTTGACGGCTGGCTATAGATCCCAAGGCGTGCCCAGGTAACGGGATTGCCTGTAGCTGGGAGATCTCTTTATGACTAGTGTATTAATCTAGTTTTTAGCCTTAGTCCATTTCAATAGGTACTCCTAACCGTGGTACTCAGGAGTCCCCTCCTAGACATGATGCAAGACAATACTGGTTCATTTGTACAAGTACAATCGTCTACGGTGTTCAGGTTATTTACACAGGTCAGGTCAGGTTAGCCGTCGTAACAGCATTTCAAGGAGTATCATGTCAGGTTTATCATGTCAAGAGTGCGCCACAGCGGGCCACTATCATGTCATTATCATGTTCAAGTTTACTGGTCAAGAGTACGCCACGACGGGCCACTATCAGGTCATGTCAGGTCATTAATCAGGAGTGCACCACTACAGGTCACCGTCGTGTTTAGGGTACATGTGCCAGACAGTATAGTGCAAGCATTCAATCAGGAGACTCAAGTTATGCTGAGGTTACAAGACACAAGTCATCACTAAAGATCAAATAACAATAGAGTAATAATAATAATAATAATAATTAAATAGCTGGACAAGGCACAGGAAGGAGCCCTGCGGCTCAGGGTCACTATCAAGTCATGTGTAGCAGGTCAAGTTATCAGGTCAAGTTATCATGCATGTCAGTTCTTGGTCACACCATGCCAGGTACAATTGTCATTTCAGTCATGCCAATCAAATCGTGATTATCAAGTTCAGGACAAAATGCGAAAGGATATAAAATGGGCATAAAAATATACAATCGGGATAAATGTGTCATCCGTAGGAACTCAAGTTACAAAAAGAGCCACAAGACTTGGATATACTAAAATAAACAAAATATAAAATACAGGACATGACAGAGCCATGCGGCTCGGGCAAGGCTGGCTCATATGGGAGGATTAATCAGATGCATGCGGCTGAATTTATGGGGTTCATGCGGCTCAGGAAATTCGAGTCCATGCGGCTCAGGGAATGAGCAGGGTCCTATGCGGTTCAGGAAGTCCCAGCCTTATGCGGCTGAAGGGGGAATGGAGCTTATGCGGCTGAGACAGCACATCCCATGCGACTCAGGGAGACGGGTCTCATGCGGCTCAGGGAACGAGCCTCATGCGGCTGGGTCAATCAGGGTCATACGGCTCAAGAATGTGGTGCATATGCGGCCAGCGGGAGATGGGTCATATGCGGCTGGGAGAGACTAGTCCTCATGCGGTTGGAAACGAGTCTACTTTATGCGGCTCAGAACGAGTAGTTCCATGCGGCTGGGACAGAACTCCTTATGCGGTTCGGAGAGTACCGGTCTAAGCGGCTGAGTTCAATTGAAGCCCTATGCGGCTGAACAAGGGCGGTTCATATGCGGCTGGGGACGTTCAAGTCCATGCGGCTGGAAGGATAAGGAATTTTATGCGGCTGGAAGAACTTCCCATGCGGCTGAGCTCAAGCGAGTCTCATGCGGCTGGGAAGGCCATGCGGCCAGAGGCTTGCCGCATGAGGATTCATGCGGTCAAGTACTGCCTATGCGGCTGAACTGTGCTTCTTCTCCAAATTTTCGAGAAGAAGTACACTAAGAAGCCATGGCTGCCAGGATGCATAAAACCTCCATCCGGAGTCCAAATCCGGACTTCCTTGGGTCAAAATAGGGCAGAATGAAATGCTCTACAACATAGAACCATCAAAAGTCGAAAATAACGAGATTAAGATCAAAACCCATGAAAACTGAAATCTCTTCAAAGCTAGATCTACAACATTTGAACCATCAAAATGGAAAACTCCAAGTTCTAAACATGCTTAGAATGTGACAATAAAGAGAATAGAACAAACAAAACAAAAATCGTCCAACATTCGGCAAGGTGTACTTGCCTCTCTCTAATGGCTAGGGTTTCGGTGGAAAGAAATGAATGAGGGTGAATGAGGAGGGAGAGAGAAAAGTGGCTTATATAATAAGCCCAAGCAATCTCCACCATTCATTCCTCTCCACTCAATCTAAACCGTACACCTCTCTCATAAAGAACCAAACTAAACCAAACCAAGTCCAAGTCAAAGTTAAATCAAACCATGGTAAACCAAAACCCATTAAACCAAGTCAAATGCCAAGCCAAGTTAAACCAAACCCAATAAAACCAAATCCAAGTTAAACCCAGCCACAAAAACCCTGCACTTTAGAAAATTTTAAAATATCACGCAAATCGAGAAATACGAAATAAGGCTCAAATAAACACGTATCCGTATAAAATACCGATACCGTGAGACGGGTCTCACACCATCTGACTTACGTGACGCCTTCACAAACGCAAGAAAAGAGAAGGGGACTCGGTGTGCAAAGAGTCCTCCCACGGACATCTCTGCCCCAAGTCATTGTCAACTGCTGCTGCAACAATGCGGTAGTACGAGAAGACCGATGGTCCGTCTTCCAAAGACTGCAATAACCAAGTTCAGAGGATGAGGCGCTTCCCGTCGTTTCCTGCAACTCTGCTCAGAGAATCCCCGCCAGCGGGAGAGTAAAGAAAACAAATATATCCAGCCCGAAGATTTCAACCACTGTGACCAAGAAACTATCATCTAAGCGGTTGCCTACCACCGGAGTTTTCCAAGGTACCCGTTCGAAGACGAAATCTACTACATTGGGAGATTCATCATCCACATCACTGGGGGTCGCTGGAATCGGGGGTAGCATTCCTCCGAACATCCACGATAATCCGGTATTCCAAGGAGATGAGCCCGGGGAAATGACTCTCCCAACAGATACAGCAGGTGCCGACGTCCCCGAGGATGTTCGCGACTCTCAAGACGAAGCAAGCTCTGAAGCTGGGGGTACTATTTCTTCTGAGTCCGAACCAGAGGAAAACATTTCCACATACCCCGACGACTTCTCTGTACAGGGGTATAATTCAGAGGGCACATCGTCCACCGTCCCTTCTACTTCGGCTCCTGTGAGGACGACATTCATGACAAACGACGATCAAGACGGTCCCAGTGATCGCCAACGCATCGACACTTTGGAGGCCATACTGCGTACCTTGGTCAAATCCGTGGACAAAATCAAAGCGGCTCTTCCAACTCTGTAAGGAAGGACGCCTGGCTAAACAAGCTTGGTTCCCGCAGTCAATGCGGACTCAAACTCAGCGGCACCAAACCCGGGCGACAATCTTCCTGAAATATCGGCTCCCACCGCTGCGGATGAGGCCAGGGAGGCAAGAAGAGAGGTCCAGGAGCTCCGGGCCATGTTTTACGTCCGGAAAACCTTCCAAGACCTCAGAATACGGCAACCATACCCTGCTGCATGGAGGGATGTCCCTTTCCCACCAAGATATAAGCCGTTCAACATCAATCCCTATGATGGAAAGACTTCCGCAAGTCGGTACATTACTTACTTCGAGGTCACAACCGACCATCTGCTCCATGACGATGCCATCCTTACACGATTATTCATCGGGGCATTGGAAGGGGTCGCCTTCGACTGGTACCGTAACCTGCCAGACAACTACATCTATTCCTTTGCCGGCTTCAAGCGTATGTTCTTGGAGAGGTTCTATGAAGTAGGACAAGACGTGACGATATCCACCCTCATGGATGTTGTTCAAGGGGAGAAGGAGCTGACAAGGAACTATATTGAGCGATTTCGCCAAACCGCAATAAAGTTGCCGTCTGGAAATTCGAATTCCTCCTTAATTAAAATTTACCAAAAGAGACTACTCCCAACAATCAGCCTCTGGATGGGTGAAAGTTAATTTAAGGACTGGAAGAAGTTTATCATCAGTACCACTAGCGCCGAAGATAAGTTGAAGAAGGCTCGCCAACTGGGATTACACGTCTCGGAGGGAGAGGACAAGGGCAAATGCCCTAATGCCAACACCAACAACGGGGGTAATTCCTCCAATAACCGAGACAACAAGGGCAAACAGGCTATGGTGGCCGACGCAATCCAGAAGCCTGAATCAAACCAGCTAAAAAGTAGTGGCCGTAGATGACTTACTCCTTCGTAGACGGTCATGTCAAGCCCATCTTGGACATGCTCATACAAGGAGATAGAATCTAGCTCCCTCCACCTAGACGGGAACCTCGGCCGGCCGAGATGGAAAGCCCCAAGTACTGCCATTACCATCGTTACGTCCACCATGCCATACAGGACTACTTCTAATTGAAGCAAAATATTTAGCATCTCATCGATTCGAAGGCTCTGGCCATTAATTTCGAGGAGGTGACCGTAGCCGCCAATATGGTGTCAGTACAGTTCGGCAGCTTCCCTCCGACAGAGACTCAAGACGGCGTAGTACTCGTCCCTCGGGCAACAATGGAGATTGCTAATCTTTCACCTTCTCGAGATCAGGCTGCTGGTCTAGTGCCCCTCACCACATCACGAAGGGAGGTCGTGTGGGTCCACCCGGACCTAGTACTTGAAGTGACTCAACCCACACCCCCTTCACTGGTAGAAAGAAGGATGGAAAGGTCAGATCCTGCCGTACAATCTCGGCAGATATCGAAGAAGCCACAGCTGTTGTCACCCGGTCGGGTGTGCAATCCTAATCTACACCGGATAACTCGGCTAAAGATCATCAGCCGGCTACTGCTGACGCTCCAGGACCTTCTCAAACTCCGACGATCGACAAGCCTTGGCCGAAGGAGACTCGCTTTGACAAATCCCTCCGAAAAGAGGCACCTCATGGGCTGGAGAGGCTCTACAACTTTGACATCTTGGCACAATTGGCCAACACACCGGCCAAATTGTCATTATACGAGCTCCTGAGACTCTCCAAAGATGTTCGCGTGGTACTAAGCGATGTACTCCAGAATGCCGACGCATATCTGGCTCAGGTCAACCTCACGGGAGAAAGCCCGTCTACAAATCTCCAGAACAGCGCTTGCACAGGTGCAATGCCCAACATCGTCTTCACTCTGCATGATATGCTCATTAAAACCAACCCGTACGATCGTCCGTTGTATTACACTGGATACATCGGTGACGTAAAGGTGGATCGGATGCACATTGATCCTGGTTCTTCTATATCATCCCGAAAAGTCTGTTGTACCATCTTCGCATCCCTATGCATCGCCTGATGCCGACAAGCACCGCCATTAGTGGTTTCAATTCGGGCATGAGCTACCCGATCGGAAAGATTCGCTTGAAGTGCCAAATCAGCGATCTGCAGTCAGAAGTGACTTATTATATCATAGATGCGGACATTTCCTATAATATTCTCCTGGGGCATCCTTGGATACACGATTACATGATCGTGCCTTCCACGCTGTACCAGTGCTTCAAGTATGTCGATAAGTACGGCTTCGTGAGAACAGAATTTACCGACATCGATCCCTTCAAAGGGGTCGAGTCTTATTACTTGGACTCCTGCTTGTACGAGAAGTCGAAGAGGCACCTTATCGAAGAAGATATGCAAGCTCAAACTGAGACAACAATGGGATCAGAAGAACCTCTGACGATCTATCTTCAAGCTCGCAAACCTGGCAAGATCGTACCCCTTACGGCCGCTCTACGTAAGGACGCAATCAGTCTCTCGGCACAAGAGGGGCAAATAATAATCCGACTGCCATGGTCTGGCCAAGCGCCAAAACCCACAATGGAGCCACTGACAATCAGGCTGCCAAGAGCCCCAGCCACAAACAGAGAAACTCAAACCCTCTGACAAGCCAATAACGATACGTCTTCCCAAGATGAATCGTCAGTCTAATACGAAGTTGGGGACTCCTAGCGAGCCAACAACTCCCCTCCTAGCATCAAGCGCCAAACAGGGAGTCGCTAGTTCGCCAACGACTCCACGTTCTGCCCCACCAGCGGAACCCCTGATGATTAAGCTGCCCAAGTCATCCTCTCAGTCTTCATTTATACAGGGGGTGGCCGAAGAAGAACCAGAATTGGGCAAGTATGTGGATGCTCATACTGATGTTCTATCCGCAGATGATGTAATCCCACTAGAAATATACCTTACTTCATCAATAAAGGGCTATCTTTGAACTACCTCGAGCTTGATAAGCTTTGTACAATGTATGCTATGGAACATGGTATAGGCACTCACTTACACATGCAAGTGACAAATGTTTATACCGTAAATCAACTTACTCCTGTGGAAGTCGCCTACTTCATAGTCGAGGGAAGACCATCCAATCATCTTCGGCCGGAAGAATGATCCACAGCCCTTCACAATAGAGGAAGTCGATCTCGAATCGGACGTCGGAAGACTGCCCCTTTATCTGTATAGTTCCCAATCCAAGTACCTCATGCAAAGACAGGGGTGTGATCTGGAGACTATACCAGGCTTGAACTACGGCACTGGTCGGCGGTTACCTTTACAGTTGCCAGTCCCGGCTGGAAAACTACGAGATTACTACAACAAGACCCGATGTGGACTGGGGTATGTTACGCCTGCAACGACCCCTGAAAGCTCAGATGAGGAATGCGACTGGCATTCACACTCAACCGGATCACCAACTTCTTATTCAGATATCAGCATCGGAGACGTATTCAGGCAAGTCTTGTCTGTCAATATGGCATTCGCTGACGCTTACGAAGAAGAAGAAGACGTTCCTGAACTCCTTGAATTAGAGCCATGGGCCCAACAGCTGGATGCACAATGGGAAAAGTGGTTCGAACAAAGAGAGCCTCCTACTGAAGATGAGGTTATGCAAGTTGACCTTGGCGATGAGTCTTCTCCAAAACCAATCTTCGTTAGTAAAAGCCTGGCAGACGAAGAGCGAGAATCGCTGCTTCAACTCGTCAAAGAATATATTGATGTGTTTGCCTGGAGTTATGAAGACATGCCAGGGCTAAACCCCGAGATTGTACGTCACAAACTCAACATTCGGCCAGATGCAAAGCCGATAAAGCAACAACAGCGACGCTTCTGCCCGAACATTATAAATACGATCGAAGCCGAAGTCAACAAACTGATAGCCAGCGACTTCATTCGTGAGGAACAACATCCGGACTGGGTCGCCAACATAGTGCCGGTCCTCAAAAAAAATGGGAAGATTCGAATCTGTATCGACTTCCGCAATCTGAACGAGGCGTGTCCTAAGGATGAGTTTCCCCTCCCTATCACTGCATCATGATTGACAACACCTACGGCTTCGAGCGCATGTCATTCATGGATGGTTTCTCGGGATACAACCAAATCAAGATGTCTCTCGACGACGAGAAGCACACATCATTCCGAACACCGATTGGCACATACTGCAACACAGTCATGTCTTTTGGTTTAAAGAATGCTGGCGCCACGTATCAAAGAGCCATGAGTATCATCTTCAGAGACCACTTATGCAAGACCGTGGAGTGCTATGTTGACGACATCGCTGTCAAAAGTCGCTATAGGGAAGACCATCTGCAGGATCTAAGGACGGTATTCGACCTGATGCGAGCGCACAACTTGAAGATGAATCCTACCAAATCCTTCTTGAACATATCCAGTAGAAAATTCTTGGGTTTTATCATTACTGCTCAGGGGATTCATATAGATCCAGAGAAGACAACGGCAATCATGGAGATGGGTCCCCCGAGAAATCTCTGTGAACTCTGAGGCCTTCAAGGGAGGCTAGCTTACATCAGGAGGTTCATTTCCAACCTCTCCGGACGATGTCAGCCATTCACTCACCTCATGAAGAAGGGCGTCTCATTCGTTTGGGATGAAGAATGCCAACGTGCCTTCGACAGCATCAAAGAATATTTGTCGAACCCTCCAGTCCTGGTGGCCCCGGTTGCTGGAAAACCATTCCTGCTCTATGTACGAGCGATGGAACATTCTCTCGGTGCTCTGCTAGCACAAAACAACGATACAGGCCATGAGCAGGCTATATATTACCTCAGTCGAATGATGATGGGGCCGAAACACCGATATACCGCCGTGGAGAAGGAATGCCTCGCCCTGGTGTTCGCCATTCAGAAGACGTGACACTATGTCATGGGACAAACCATACATGTGATCTCACGAGTCAACCCCCTCAGGGTCCTCATGACCAAGCCAGGGCCACTCAGCTCTCGCCTTGCTACATGGGCGATATTATTGTCTCCCTACCACATGATCTTCGTCCCACAAAAGGCTATTAAAGGTCGAGCTCTGGCAGATTTTTTAGCAGCCCATCCAGGTTCAGAGTCAACCAGGATATACGAAGAGATTCCAGATGAGGTTGTCGACTCATATGTGGCCTCTCATGATACCATATGGCGAATGTTCTTCGACGGTGCTTCCAGAACTGGGCCCAAGGGCAACATCGTCGTTGGAGTCGGAGTGGTGCTGATTTCTCCCTCCGGGTTGGTGATCAATCGGGCTTATTCCCTCACGGAGCACTGTTCAAACAATGTGGTCGAGTATAATACTTTGGTCATTGGCCTCCGACTTGCAAAGGAACTGGGGGTAGAATACCTTGAAGCATGACGACTCACAGTTAATCGTCAATCTGATCCGGGGTTCATATGAAGTCCGCCATGAAGACATGATCCCCTATCACCAAACGGCGATCAGCATCATTTCGTCGTTCGAAGGGTTCTTCATAGAACACGTTCCCAGACTCAAAAATATCGAAGCCGATGCCTTAGCTGGCCTTGCTGCTTCCCTATCAGTTCCGAACTATGCTTATCACTCGGTGGATGTGATAGGCCACGAAATGGTCTGTCCCAAGAATAATATTCAGTTTGTGGCGAGCCATTCTGCTCAGACGGTTGACGAAACACCAGACTGGAGATATCCATTCATAGACTTTGTAGTCTATGGCATCTTGCCCGAAAACCCAAAGAAGGCTACCTCTATCAGAAGGCGTTCCCTCAGATTCTTCTATGATACAGAGATAAAAATACTGTATCGACGATCCTACGATGGATTACTGCTTCGGTGTCTATCAAATACAGAAGCCAAAGAAGACGTACGCGAAACTCATGATGGTGTCTGCGGGGCCCATCAGCCTGGTCCAAAATTATAAGACCGTCTTCGCTAGATGGGCTATTACTGGTCCACGATGGTAGCAGATGCGATAGACTATGCAAGAAAGTACAAAGCCTGTCAAGTCCATGCAGATTTTATCTATCAGCCATCCGATTTTCTATATCCGACAGTGGCGTCCTGGCCATTCGAAGCATGGGGAATGGACATCATCGGTCCAATCACTCCACCTTCGTCCTGAGGACATCGTTTTATACTCGCAATCACAGATTACTTCTCCAAATGGGCGGAAGTTGTTCCGCTTGCAGAAGTAAAGACTTCAAACGTGATCAGCTTCCTCAAGCATCACGTCATCCATCGCTTTGGACTGCCCCGAAGGATCATCCACGATAATGGTCCGCAGTTCGCGAGCCACGTCTTCTATCGGTTCTGCGACAAACACCGAATCCAGAATATTTCTTCAACGCCATACAATCCAACAGCAAACGGGTTGGCAGAAGCATTCAACAAAACCATCATCAAGTAGCTCAAGAAGTTCGTGTCTTCCAACAAACGCGACTGGAATGAGAAGCTTGGTGAGTGCTTATGAGCATACCGTACTACAGCCCGAACGGCCACCGGGAACACACCATTCTTCCTGGTATATGGAAGTGAGGCAGTTCTCCTACTGGAGACTCAAATCTCCTCGCTCTGCGTCGCTCTTACCTACCGATTGACAACATATGACAATCACCATCGTCGACTACAAGAGTTGGAGGCCCTAGATGAGAAGCGCCTGTTAGCTCAACAACGAATTGAGCTGTATCAAGCCCGAATCTCTGGAGCCTTCAACAAGAAGGTTAAGATCAGAATATTCCAAGTGGGCGATCTCGTTATGGCAGTTCGGAGGCCGATGGTTATGACTCACAAAACTGCCGACAAATTCCAGCCAAAGTGGGAAGGTCTATTTGTCATTGAGGCTGTCTTCTCCAACGGTGCTTACCGCCTCGCGAAACAAAATGGAGACTTGCTCATGTTGCCCATCAATGGCAAGTTCCTAAAGAATATTATGTCTGAAATGACATACAAATATCTCCGACTGTTGAGTTATGTACCCACAGGTACCGCTGAACTTAAACCCACAGTCTGCCCCCGAATATCTCGGATTGTTAAGTTATGTACCCCCTGGTACCGCTGAACTCATATTCGACCTCAAACATCTTAGATTATCGGGTCATGTACCCCTTGGTACACTGAACTCACCTACATTCATCCTCAAAATATCCCAGATTGTAGAGTTATGTACCCTCTGGTACTACTGAACTTACATTCTACTTCCAAATATCTCAGACTGTTGAGTTATGTGCCCTGTGGTACCGCTGAACTCACATTCTGCCTCCAAATCTTCCAGATTGTCGAGTTATGTATCCGCAGGTACCGCTGAACTCCCATCCTGGTCAATCTATATCGCCGCTTTTGGGTAGTAAGTCACGTATGATCATACCTCTGAACTTTCTTCCTAAAATGAGCTCCTTTCTCAAGATCTACCCACACTTTATTACACAAAAAGGCTAACGGATCCACAAATTTCCCAAAACAACCACGTCGATGTTACCTCTGAGTTGTTTCACTTCCGCCAAAAACATTACCCCCTCACATAGAACTTCCATGTCCTCATTACCTCTGTGTTGGTCTATGTACCCCTTCATGGAGCCCACTCCTGCCATGTCCTCATTACCTCTGAGTGGGAAGCTCCATCGAAGAAACCCTCATATTTACCACGTCCTCATTACCTCTGAGTAAGTATGTTGGTTCTCTCTCGACTTATTATCTGTACCAAAAAAAAACCCCAGGGTACGCCAAGGATAATAGGTCCACAAATGTCTTCCGACGACCACAAATGTCCTCTGTTGACCGCCAATGTCCTCTATTGGCCATAAATATCCGCAGTCGACCACAAATGCTGTACTAAGTTTTCTAGTACATGCCACTCTTTTCTTATCATGTCTTGGGAGCCCAGCTGCTCCCTGGCATTCTTTCAATACCAAGAACTTCCACAACGCCCTCATCGCAAAGTTGTTCTAGGTATCCCTCTCAAACTTGTTATCCGTACCTAAAACCAAGGTATGCACAGGATAACAGGTCCACAAATAGTCCCCAGTGGGACAAAACGCCACAAACACAACAAGGACAAGAAATGAAGGATGAGTGTCGAAACATGCTCATTTATTCAGAATCCAAGGTACTACATTATCTGGGACTATGTCCCTATTACAAGATGAAAAGAGAAAGAAAAAGAGCATAAACAAAAGAAGAAAAAAGCCGACTATTGTTCGGCGATACACAATGCCATGAGACGGTCTCTCAACAGGGTAGTCGACCGCTCAAACCTCTGTTTGGCCCAATGCTTGGCCTCCTGATTCAGCAGTGCCACATCTTCCAGATACGCATGAGCCCGCCAGCCATCCTCAAACTTCTTCAGAGCACGCTCCATGTTAGCAAAAACTCGGGAAACCCTTTCGGCGTCTTGAATGATCAACTCTTTATCCACACGGGAAGCTTCAAGCTCAGACTCCAAGAAGGCCAACTTCTTCTGAAGTTCGAGGATCTGCTCTTGTATCAGTTACTCCACGGGAGGCGGCCGCTTCCCGATCTCTGCAAACCTCGCTCCGGCGGCTCAGCTGGTCGTACAAGAGAGATAGGTCGCCAAGGTCCTTCATTATGACCGGCTTGGAAGTATCTCGCGCAAGCCTTATCTTCTCCAAGGTAGTGGTGAGGAAGCCCCGCTCCTGATCTATTGCTACAGACAAATCAGCTTGCCGCAGCGTTCAAAATTGGGCCACAAGCTGATCGGCCTCAACAACTTGGGCTCCAGAAGCGCAGCTATCCCCTCCCCGCCAGGAAGGGTTTTAAGAATCTCAATTTGCCCGTGAGCGCATTGTCAGGCCAGGGCAAAGGGTCCCCTGCTATACAGCAACATCGACTCCTCCTTTTAAATGACGATAGAGATGTCAACCACATCCTGTGATACCTCATCCAAAACTTCCGTAGAGGATGGCGTCAAAGGAAGTGTGGCTGGCATTGTCGAAGAAGATGCAATAAAACTTGCTGCCCCTGCCATAAGAGAGATAAATTCTGAGCGAAAGGATGCTTGAACAGCGGCATATTCTTCCTCCGCGGCCCGAAGAACTTGGACACTCGGTAAGGCGAGAGGTCAACCCCCGAAGTCATACAAGCAGAGGAGGATGAAGGGACCATTGCCATGTCCAGGCTGTGCCACCATCTGATCTCCCGAACTCGATCGGCGGGAGGCCTCTCGAGATAAATCGGGAGAGGAGGAGGCACGCTCTCTTCCACCAGATCCCTGCTAGCAGAGCCTTCCCTAACAATATCCGTCATGGGCAGTGAAGAGGCAGGACCTGTATGTCCAGAGCAACTATCAATCATCTTAACCCGAAGGATGTGATGATAGAGCGAATAAACCTCCTCACTGGTCAAGATCTGACTTAGCTTACCAGGGGAGGGTTGCGGAAGTTGAGGCTCGATTTCAGCGATCGTGCCCTTCTCACCGGCGACATCCGAGACGAATGCCGTGGGCTCCTCCACTCCAGCAGTCCCGGAGGTAGACGTTGTGGGGTCCACATCACCCGGTTGGAATCCAGCACCCTCGAAGATTGGCTCAGAGGGGCCCACATCACCCTGAATAGAGACCTCCGCGACGGAAGGAACTTCAGCCGTCGCCGGGAGAAACCCGGCAGCAACGATCTCGGTACACAGGTCACTAACCAAAGTGGCTATGACCGGATCAGCATCAGGAACATCAGCTGGTTCTAAAAAATCCCTTTTTCTGACGCCTAAAGAGAGAAAAAATGATTAATCAACAGTTCAGAGAAAAGAAAGACCAAAGGAAAGGATGGATATAGTTCAATTCACCTCCGAAGCAGCATCATCACCTTCACCTCTCTCTGTAATGAACAGCACGGGGCATCTTACTGCAGCCCGCTTCATAGAGTAGGTTCTGACACTATCAGTGGACACGCGCCTGCTCCGCTTGCGCGAAGGACCAGGCGCGACGGGCCGCTGATTCATCACCATCTCATTAGGCACATCAGGCGGCTGATCCGCCACCACTTTATCGGACATAATAGGCGACTGATCCGCTGCCACCTCGTCTAGAGGAGGAGAGAGTCATCGGCACCCTGCTCGCCATCCTCTTCATTCGCAGTGGTGGACTCCGAGTTCGGCACAGGAACTGTGTTCGCCCTCTGCTTTTGTCTTCGACCTTGGGGCTTCTCCGCCAAGCCGTACCAACAATAAAACTGGTACGAGGGTCATCCAGAACTGCCTTCAAACCCAGCAAGAGCTAGGACTCTCTAGGAACAACTGGCTGTACCCAAACTGGTGGGAGAACCGGCTGGGCAAGTAAGGTTCCAGGTAGATGGTATTGCGGTTGCGATATACTAAGTGCGAGGGACGAATGTTACGCAACCAAAGAAGCATCCTCCCGGGTAAGAGGAAAGGAGGCCCGGTACCGTCAATGTGTACACTCCTCACCTCCTCAGCAGAAAAATGGGGAACAGACATGAAGAAGTTAATCCATCCACCCTCGCCAGCGCGTTCGACAGGCGGGCATAGTGTTGTACTCCCAGGACATCTGGCAGTACTGGAAGATAAAAGCATCATCGTCAGTTACACTATCTTCTGGGCCAGATCTCATCAAAGGCTGGCAGTGCATCAATAGCCACCCCATCAAATAATGGTAGGGCAACTCGATTCGTTCAAAGTTATACCGTGTTACGAACAATAACCTTGGACAAAAAAGTATGGAGGCCACGGTGTATACTGCACACCATGGCCGGAAGAAGAGCCAGTTTGACTCCGAAGGCTAGCTTCACGGCAGTAAGGATAAAATTTTGGCTGATCCTCTCAATGGAACCCACTCCTCCTGAGACTACGCAATTCCGTAGCCATACCATCAGGAACCCCGCCAGGATTGCCTTCTCTGACAGCATGGGTATCCTGATAAAAATAACCGAAGGAATCAGTTTGACTCCCGAACATATTGCTCAAGGCCCTCAATCTCTTGGAGGTTAACACCGGATCCTGTACTCGCTCTTGGGTCAGAGGATTTCGGGGAGTAACCCGGCCTGAGGCACCTTGCTGAAAAAGGTGGAAGAGCCAAGCCCTAGTATGCGGAAGGTTCCCTTCCGAGCTACCATCCTTCTTGGTCGTCTGCTGACAGTAACTGTGGTGACACAGTAACTCCTGGTAGACAGCAACGAAACCCGGATATCGTTGCTCCAAATCTTCGAACTCTTCGTTCGTTGGAGTATATACTTCAAACACTTCATTGTCCCAGGGCAGCCAAGAAACTGCGTGCATCTTATGAAGGATGAGACCAATCTTCCCTCCAGGAGCAAAGAAGGTCCCTGTCCGCCGGTTGTACATCTCCAAGAGAGCCATGAACAACTCTTTGTTGATGGGCAGTCCATGACATGTACCCCGGATGGCGTGGTAGAGACCAACCTCACGCAGGAAAGTCCTATATTCTCGCAAAATCCACCCGGTCAAATTGGCCCACGAAGGGATGGGGTGTATCCAGTTCAAAAGCGAGAGCCGGCCAATGGGATAAGACCCTTTTCGAGCAAGTTGATTCAGAAAAGTGTCGGCTTGAGAGAATAAGAAATTGGGACCATGTGCATTTAAGAAGGTACCCGAGGCCAGCCCCATCACGTAGCAGCTGACCAGTTTCCTGCCCGCGTACGCTGATCCAATGTGCTTATTGTAGTGGATGTTACCAACAATCATCCCCGACCGGCTCGGGGTCAAGGATTCCGGCATCTTCCTGTCCATCGGCAACATATTGAACCACGCCAATGGAAAATGATGCTCCATCTGGGGGATGGATCGCCCTCCCAGCAGAAATAAAATTCCAATTCTCAGATATATCCAATACCTGAGAGTTCTTCACAGTCAGGGCGTCCCCGAAGAAGAACGCCGACTTCAGGTACTTTCCCTCCAATCGCCCTGAGTTCAGCATGGCACAGAGAAAACGAAAGGGCTGGTTCTTGATAAGATTCAGCCTCTCCTCAGGCTCGTTCTGGGGCAGTTGCTCCGCCACCTGCTGGACTAGATGGTCAAACCAAACTCCTATGGCAAATTAGGCCTGACCCACCAGGGGTTCTCCTGCAGCATTGACTGTAGAAGCATAGAAAAGAATAAAAAAAGGCCTATGCGGATCCGACAGAAAGGTTCCCATGCGGCTCAGGATCCCCATGCGGCTCAGGAGTCCATGCAGCTCAGGAGTCCATGGCTCAGATAGTTCCATGTGGCCCAGAAAGAAGACACGTGGCCTTCAACAATTCTTCTCTATATTTTGTTGCATTTAATGCCCTGACGGCTGCTCTGACAAATAACAGCTATGACAGCTCTGACATAAAGACGTAATAATGACTCTGACATGATGGCGTGTTCCTAGGAAAGAGGAGAAAATCTTTTTACAGCTGGCAAGATCCACCAAGTCCCGAGGTCACTTCATGCGGCTGCTTATTTATGAGGCCGCCCACTTCATACGGTCGCACTTCATACGGTCGCCCACTTCATGCGGCTGCATCCCCCATGCGACTGCCCATCTGCATGTGGCTGCCTATCCCCATGCGGCTGCCCATCTGCATGCGGCTGCCTATCCCCATGCGGCTGCCTATCCCCATGCGGCTGCCCATCCCCAAGCGGCTGCCCATCTCATGCTGCCGCCCATCCCGTGCGGCTGCATGCTTCATACGGCTGAGAGGACCACCTATATGCGGCTCTGCTAGGACGGTCCAGTTGAGACACGTAGCATTCTTCATGACAATTGAGACACATGGCAGTCTTATTTTCTCTAGAATTATGGGTGTTAACAAATCATAACAAAATCAGATTTGTTACGATCGTCATAATTGCCCAGATCAAATCAAATCAAGCAAATTGGACACGTGACAGGCTATCACAGATCACGAATATTCATGGCAATCAATATTTATTGCCCATAAAGATTTGATACAATATATTAATTGCTCAAATTTATTATAT